>WBMY01000518.1:178234-206086 GCA_013397315.1 Donacobius atricapilla
ATGGGGTGGGTTTGGCCCAGCCTGGGCTCGGTGCTGCTCTCTGGGGACCCGGGGGCTGGGGAGGATCATCTCCCTGGGCCCGGCCGGCAGCGTGGTGCAGGCTGTAGGATCGGCTGGATGTCAGCAGCCATGGCTCCCCTTTCTCTGCCGGTGTCTGCTGGGCTCAGGGACCCGGCTCGGCTCCAGCCAAGGTCAGCCCGTCTCAGCCGCAGCCACCCCAGCCCGGCCCCAGGGGTGGCAGGGCCAAAGCTGGGCCCCGCTGCTCCCCTCCCCCCCCTCTGATGTTACCTCATGGCAAGCCCACAGCCAATGAGGGCTTTCCCAAAATCCCACCTGTATTTAAGCTCTTTGTCCCAGAACTGTACACTTGTATCCAATTGGTCAACCTGGCTGTCAGTTTTGAAGCAGATCACTAATTGGTTTTTACCACGCATGCCAAACCAATACAGATGGAAAGACATACTGCAAAGAATATTTTAAATGTGATGAGAAACACTTCAGTTAAAGATGTACATGGTAGCAGAGGACACATCTCTCTGTGAGCAGGCTGGGTTCTGTGAGAGCTGCACACAGAATAAACTGTGGAAGGTCCTGCCCTGGCATAACCAAGTACTTGATTAAATTGTTCATTTGGATGTCTCTTCTTTCTTATGGACAAAGCAGTCTGTATTATAGAATAAAAAGGAATAGTTTTACCCTTTTATTGAAGATCAACCAAGTACTTAAAAAACTAATTAGGTAGGCAGACATATAAATGGATGTGGAACTGTGCCAGATGTGACTACTGATATATCTTTACAAAATAATCTTCAGGATCAGTCAGACCAATTACCAAGTGGATGTTTCAGTGAGTATGGCGTGATTATATTTCCCTTATCACCTCACATCCTTCCCATGGGAGTCAACCTCATATGACCCACCATTAACACCAGGTAGATGCAAAATAATTGCAACATAAGTGTAACTGATGTTTGCAGGAGTATGCATTGTATTCTGCAAATGGAATACAGGATACATGCCTATGATTTCTTTATATCCTACTGAGTATGCATTATAAGCCTATAGCCCAAAGGCATAGCCATAGGATTAAAAAATTTATGATATCACCTTTTGTTTGCCCTCTCCTAACCCTGATGTATTTCTAATTGTCTGCTGTGCTACACAATAACCTCTTTTATTCATGGCATATAATTAATAAATTAAACGCAAATTAGACTGGCCTATGGGTTTCTTCCCTTCTTTTCTCCCCTCCTTCTGGCTCACTACTCTGCATTTCAGTCTCTGAAACATTCTACTTATGTTTAATATGATTCACTTCTGCTGTTGGAAACTGTGGAATGACTGCCTCTGAGCCTTCATCTTTGCTGTCTTAGAGCTCTATATTAACAATAGTCTGTTACTTTGTTGGCCAAAATTTCTAGTGGAATTAAACTGACATCAGTAGAATTATGCCAGGATATAATTTTCCTTTAATGTGATGCTATGACTAGCATCAAAGACCCTTACAAAATCAAAGTTAATGCAGAAGAGTCTTGTTTTTATCTATTCCTTATTACTATGCACACAGAGTTACTTTGCAACTGTATTATTGAATATCCGTGTGTTGGGGGTTAGATTTGGGTTTTTTTTCCTTATAGAGTTTTTCCCCCAAAAAGTCACTAGGAGACTAACTACTGAGTGCTTATGGGTTCTTGACCACAACAAAAGAAATGGCCAAAGGAAAGTGTAGCACCAGGCTACACCCTTTTGTGGTCTCTGGGAGTTTTTCTCTCCAAGGTGAAAATGATATACTGTGAGGCTTTGGGCAGGTAAATGACGGAGGTGGGGGCGTCTTCACTCTCTTGCTCTCAGCATTGGAGAGAGAATGGCCAGGCCGCTTTTGCTGTGGGAGGAGTTTTCACTGCCATCACGGGGTCCGTTCCTGAGGAAATCTCCCATCATCTCCTTGTGTGTCCCGGAACTCTGCGCTCGCCTCCTCCTGCCCTGCTTGGAGCTGGGCCAGCCCCACCCCACCGCCGCTGCTTTCCTTCGGCACCGCTTTGGATGCGCTGTATCCCCGCACTGCCCGGCCCTGCCAGGACATCCCTGCCCTTCCAGCTACCACCGTGGAGCTTTGGTACATCCCACCCACCAGCCCGGGATTTTCCACCGTTCCAGCTTGGTGCTCTCGGAGCCCTGCACCGAGACCAGACTGCCCCGGGCTTTGTGAAACAAAAGCCCCTCGAGGTTCCTGGTTTTGTTTATTATTAATGCTGTAGTTGTTGTTGTTTGTTTGTCTTGTTATACAAACTGGTAAAGAGCTGTTATTCCTATCCTCATATCTTTGCCTGAGAGCCGACTTAATATCAAAGTTTTAATAATTCGGAGGGAGGGGGTTTTGAATTCTCCATTCCAAAGGGAGGTCCTGCCCAGGTAGCAGACACCTGTCTTTTCTAACCAAGACACCATGAGAGTCAGAAGAGGGTCACATGTTGGCTGCAGTTAGTTCTTATTTCTAATATGAGAATCACAAAACAACACAGAAATGTCTTTTTCTGGTTGTCTCTGCTATTCTTGATTCCATGGAACACAGCCATAAATTTGTGTGACTGCAAGCAGGTTGTGTCCATGACAAGATTTCAAACGTCAGACTCAAAGATTTTGAACTTGATTGAATCCTCAACAGAAAATACATTTAGAAAGTAAATAACTTGGTTATTTACTTTCTAGACCTAGATTAGTTAGACCTAGATTATGAATTTTCTCAATCTTAGTGAATTTTCTGATTCCTTTTTCCTTGCTAAAAGCCAAATATATTCATGAGATTAAAAGCTAGAATAATTTCTTTAATTTTTTTTTATTTTAAAAACCCTTACAGATTTTATTACAATGTTGCTCCATTTTGTATTTAAAAACTTTTTGCATATATTTGCTGCATCCCTTGAAATACTTTCATTAAATTTTTTTTAATTAAGGTTATCTGACTGTGCACCACCAGTATCCACATGGTATCTTTTCAGCCATGCAGTAGAAGCTTTTGGAAGGAAGTAGTCTTGCTAACATTATCACAAATAGTTGTCTAAGCCCTCAAGAACAGCTGACACAATGAGACAAAGGATATTGGGCAGTGCAAAAATAATGAGTGAAACTTATTGGTGTGTTTTGAAATTATTTAACCACTTCTGGTTGAGACCGATTGAATACCACATGGAAATTATGGAAGAAGTGACTGTACAATAAGAAAGTGCCTCTCCTTCCTTGCCTAGGCCTTCTGGAGAGTTCACAGCTATCCACCTCAGCATTCCATGTAATTCGTCGTGAGAGTCTCTCAATCATGTTCCATGACATTAATTGTATCATAGCTTTCCTGCTGTACCAGGGCCTTCAGTTCTTCCTGTGTGTTGCTCACACTGAGTACGTTAGCGTAGATGCAGGTGCCCAGTTTTTATATCTGAGTCGGATGCTGAATGCTGAAACTGATGAGAGGTGAGGAAGGCATAGCCCCTCCACACAGTCCGTCAGCTGTACTATTAACGTGGTGTATCCAACCCCTTTGAGAAACTGGAGGCAAGGGATTGAGGACATTCAATAATATAGAGTATTTCCTGTGAGATGTAAATTAATTACATCCTTACCTATCCATGCAAAGATTTGTAGCATTCTTGAATATGCTATATTGGGAAAACATTTTATCAGCTAGATGGACAGTTCTGTGTAAGAAAAGGACTGTTCTATTTAAGCTACCCTGACTGGTATTAAATTTGAAAGAACACCAGAACTTTAACAGTCTCACTGTGCATTCAGTATCCAAAGAAGTGATACAGAGAAGAAATAGTACAAAAATTGAATGTGATGTCACCCCATAAGCTAAATTTTTATTGACTAAAGTAACCAAGAATAAAAGTTTTAAAAGAAGGGGACAAACATACATTGCATAGTAAAAAGAGAGGAGACAAAAATATGGTAAGAAAGCACCTCAATGATATCAGCTGCCTAGAGTAAAAGGAGATAATTAGTATTATTTTCTGCCTTAATGTTAGCATAGGATAGAACACATAATCATGGCAATGATTAAATGCAGGTGCTTTTATTGACGAGCTCAGGAATCAGGGGTACAGAGCCAAATCTGACACTGACATGGATCCGAGAAAGACAAGTTTTTATACCTTTCCATTATATAACTATGTACTAATTATTAAACCTACATTGTTCTATTGTAATCATCGAATGCACCCAAGCATGGATTCTTGTGATTTCTTGTGATTTTCCTTAGCAATCATCTCATTTATCATATGACGGACATGCATCCTGTTTAATAATCATCTGCAGTTTCACATGATTCACTAAAGGCTAAGCCCAACATTTGTTCCCTTTCCCGGGGCCTACCTGACCCAATCTCCTGAATCTAATTCTCATGATTTTAGAAACATTTTAACCCTATGCTACCACTAAGACATGTCCCTTATAGGGCTGAGACACTAAAGCCACCATTTGGGAACCTTTTTCTTAGATATAGTTTAATTTTACAATGTATTAGATTTGACTGCTGAGACTTAATCACTTGAGTTTATAACCTGTTAATTTAGACTTTCCCTTTTGCTTTGCAAGTGTAAATATCCTATTTTTCTTTAGTTGTGTTTGACTAATTTTTTAAATTAGTCCAGACTAATTTAACTCATTTAGCCCTGTTCTTACTTTCAAAAAGACTGTATAGAAAGTCAAACACAGTGCAGTTTTTTGGAGCCTGCAATAAATATGGAAAACACAGGAGCTGTTTTTCATAAAGTGAAGACAGCTCAGAGCCAGCAAAATTTTGGGAGAAATTATTTTTGGTGAGTTTAATCCAGTGAGCAGGCTTGTCTGTGCAAGATGATCCTTGGCTTCAGGTAGCTCCCAAGTATCAGAGGTAGCACTGGCATTTGGCTTTGCATCTTTCAAACTGAGGGCTGAATCAATGGTTCAGCAGGATTCAGGCTGCTGCTACACGCCAGCTTCAGCTTCCACAGCCCGCAGAGCAGGTGGTCCAAGAGCTAATGGAGCTGGGGAACTTTGAAGTGTCCAAGTGGAGCCATATGCTGCTGATCAGTTGGACTCAGATTCATTTCAGCAGGCTGATGAAAGGAGAGACATACTTTCTGCTCTCCAAACTGATAGAGTTCATTGCAGCTTTTGCAGAAGGGCATGGATGAACTGTGAGATTGGTAGAAAGCCAAATAAGAAGGTTAGTTTACACTGTAATACATCCATGGCTTCAAAATGCTTTGTTTGCTGGAAATTCTAAAAACTAACTTTCTGTGATGGCATCAGTAACCAGAAAAATCCCAAAACAAAAAAACAGGTGTACCACCAGAATGTTTTTCTGCCAGCCTTCTCCTCATCTTCCACCAAGTAGAGCAGTTTGACCAAGATCAAAAAATATTTTGGAGGCAGGTGCCAATGAAGCCCTTCCACTCTCCTGTCTGAAGAAAGACATGGAACCATACTGTTGAACAGGCGTCAGTGGCAGTTTAAAACAGACTATCACTATTGTCGGAAAACAGAAGATAATTTTCTTTAGAGAGATAATATATTAAGAGACATAAACCTAAAATGCAGTTTATTCAATGCTCTGAATCATGAGTGCATACAGGAAAATGAAATCTTATTTTTCAATTTGATTCTAATGGAGAAGGAACTCGCTGTTACCAAAAAGCCTGAGGATATATAATCAAGCAAGCAGAATTGCTCCTGAGACACCATGCCATCAAACATGCTACATATCCAAATTTAATACTGAATAGTCTTTAGATTGCTTAACAAAACAACCTTGAAATGTGTGAAATTCAAAACTATTCTGAAAAGGCATGTTTGAACAGTGCAGGAGAGGTAAGGATCTGGTTTCTACTGCAAGAGCATATATCAAAAAGGATGATTTCACAGTAGGGCACCTTTCTAATATGGAAACAAGTAGAAAACAATCACTGAGATGTAGCACCTGCCTGAATGAGGCCCTTTAAGAATGGATTTTGCTTAGCATTGCTTTATTGCAAACGTGTTAGGACTAAGTTATTTTCCGTGAGCTAGAGAAATGACTCTATTATCCCATGAAGCCCTTTCCAGGAGGACTTCCCTTTGATCCTCTGAGGTTTTTAGGTAAATGAAAGGGGATGTCTGTATAACAAGGCCTTCTTAAGTGACTCTGGGATTGAATCTGATCAGAGGGACACAGGGGTTTTTGTGTCAGATCATCTGTATCTGGGGTTGTACAGATCACGTTTAATTAATGGTTCCAGTAGAAGAGTTTACCCAGCTTCTGGATATGTAAGAGTGTGTTCTCCACCTATGGAAAACTAGAAACAGCTTTTAACAAGAGGTTACCAGACTGCAGACCAAGAATTCTTTAGAAAGGACATTCAAAGAAGGAGGGTCAGGGGGGTTTGCACTATTTGTAGAAAATGGATGGACTGCACAGAGCTGTCTTTGAGAAACTAGTAACAACTGACATGGATAAGACTAAGGTACTCAACAATGCTTTTGGCCTCAGTTTTCACAGGCAATTTCTATTGCCATATATCTCAAGCTCCTGGACCTAAAGGCTGGGGCTAAAAGAAGATCACTCAAATAACCAGAATGTACTCAACTTGCGGGGCCTGATGAGAAGCATTCCAGGATCCTGAGGGAAATGCCTCATGCGGTTGCCAAGCCAGCCTTTAGCATATTTGAAAAGTCATACAAATCAGGCAAAGTCCCTGGGGACTGGAAAATGGAAAACTTCACACAACTTCTAAAAACAGTAAAAAGGATGATGCTGGCAACTACAGACCTGTCAACTTAAACCTTGTGCCCAGTAAGATCACTGATCCTCTTGGAAGAGATGTCAAAACCTATAGAAGACAGGCAGGTGATAAGAGACAACGAACATGACTTCCTAAAGGGAAATTGTGTCCCACTTAACTAGTTGTCTTCCATGATGGAGTGACAGGGGAATATCAGCAAAGAAGGGAAGAGCTACTGGTATCATCTACCTGAAATTCTGTAAGATCTTTGATACTTTTCCACACAATATTCTAAACTAGAAAAATATGGGCTTGATGGATGGAACATAAATTGTCTGGATGAATGTGTCAAAAAACTATAGTCAATGGCTTGATGTTCAACAGGAAATCAGTAAAACACAGTGTCTTTCAAGCATCCATACTGAGACCTGTACTATTTAACATCATCAATTACATAGACATTGGGCCTGAGGGCACATTTAATAATTTTGCAAATGACACCAAGCTGAGTGCTTGTGCAGTTTATGTACTAGAGGGAGGGGATGTCATCCAGAGGGAGCTTTACAGACTTGAGGAGTGGGCTCATGTAAACTTCGTAAAGTTTAAAAAGGCCAAGGTGTAAGGTACTGCACCTGGGTCAGCACAACCCCCAACACCAAATCAGATTGAGAGATGGATGGATTTAGAGCAGCCTGTTGAGAAAGACTTGGAAATAACAATTAATGAAAATTTAGATGTTAGCCAGCAATGTGTGTTCGCAGCACAGAGAGCCAACTGCATCCTGGGCTATACCAAAAGCAGTGTGGCCAGGAGGTCAAGGGAGGTAGTTCTGCCCCTCTGCTCTACTCCTGAAGCTCTGGGATCCCCAGCACAAGAAAGACACAGACCTCGTAGAAGGAGTCCAAAGGAGCATCTCAAGAATGATCAGAGGGGTGGAGCTCTTCTCTTGCGAAGATAGGCTGAGAGCATTGGCATTTTTCAGCCTGAAGAGCAAGTTAAGAGCAAGTTCTGGGAACATCTGACTGTGGAATTTCCATACAGCCCTTTAGGGGCTTGTAAGAAAGGCAGTAAGAGGCCTTTCATCAGGTATTACTGAAAGGACAAGGGGTAACAGCTTTAGACTGAAAGAGGATAGAAATTTTTTTTGACACAAAGAAGAAATTGTTTATTATAAGGGTGGTGAGACACTCAAGCAGGTTGCACAGAGACATCATGGATGCCCCATCCCTGGAAATGTTCAAGGCCAGGTTGGATGGGGATCTGAGACAACCTCATCCAGTGAAAGGTATTCCTGACCCCTCCAACCCAAACTGTTCTGTTATTCTAAGACTCTAAATCCTGATAGACAAAAAACATAGGCCACCTAAGTCTGGACAACACGTTAAAGTTAAACCATGATATATGCAAATGTCAGAAAAGTGATTGTGGATTTTTTAAAACTAAAAAGTGCAGTTATTTTGTAGTGATCCAAACTTAGTTTACAAAGATCTGAGTGTTCTGACCATTTTCTGCCCTCATGCCTGCTGAAACCAATAAACAGTTTGTAATGAGTAAAACTTAGCCTAAAATTACAACAAACATTATTCTTATTCCTATGCTCTAACCTTCTGGAAGTGAGTTACTAGTGACTTCGGTAAGAGCCAAAAAACAACATCTTATTTTTATGTTCCATAGAGCATACTGTGGGCAAAAAATAATCGAATGAGTGCTAAGAAAATGTTAAAATATTTTAGGGTCTTTTGCAGTGGTGTGGTGACTGAACTCTGGTCAAACATGGAAATATTTGTGTCTGGTAAACTCTGAATACACATGGCTTATTGGCTACTTCCAGTTCAAAGAATTTTAGCATTTGTAAAAAGAATACTTTCTCCAGGAGAGTTTAATTTTCCTCTGTCTGTTGTGGACTAGAGTTAAAATCTGGAAGAAATCAGAGGCAGCGTTATTTAAGTGGGGAACTCAACACATATCTTGTATCAAGGATTGTACCAATCCTTTTCTCACCTGCTGAACACAACATGCCTTACTGTTTCTAGGAGCTTAGAATGAACTGGGGACTGAGCCACGGGGTGCAGGATGTGCAAAATATAAAATCAAACGACATTCAGCAAAGGAAGTCAGCATCATCCCCGCCCTTTCTTTTCCCAAAATTATAATGCAGAAAAGTTATATGCTTGATGCATTTTAGAGGCATGAAAGACATAACTTTTTTTCCCCCCAAGTCAGAATAGGGAAAGAAATAAAATTCAAAGACATCATTTTTCAAGGAGCGCAAGAATTTAGCACCTCCTACTGTGATCTTTTCCTTTCATTTTCCTTTCCTCACACAACATAATTTAATGCCCTCAAGGTGAGGAAAACAGGTAAAGAACGTTAGCCAGTGTCAATTACTTGCTGCAGGACTTATCTGTCTGAAACCTTATGTCTATATTTGAGTAACCTAACCTTGGTTCCCCTTAGAGTAAATGAAGGGATATTTTCAACTGTATCAGAGAGATATGTAAGACAGGTTAGATGAATTGTGTACAGAATTGCAACTTTGCTTCTACTGGCTTTGAAGGCAGTCTTAGCTCATATGTAGACATAGTTAAGTCAAATGAGTGCCACTCTCAATGTTTCCTTTCTTGCCAGCCCTCCAACAGAGAGCTGCCATAATCCTATAGAAGAGATTTGCAAAACCAGGGAAAGGTGTAAGGAGGAATGAAGGTGTAAATTATACCCTTCTGAGGTAGTCACATATCAGGTGTTTAAAAAGAAAACACTGCAGGTTGAATTCATTCCATTAAATCAATATTTGATAAAGTAAAAAAACCCAAACCAATAAGCGATACGAACTCCCCTTTAGTAGAAATGAAAGGCATTGAAAGAATCAGCAGCCCTGCTGAGAAGTGGTAGGCTCATTTCTAAATTTGCATTAGCATGATTAACAACTGAAACAAACTCCAAGGATGGTGATTGGTTCATGCTGCCTTCAAAATTAGACTTGACTTCTTTCTGGAAGATTTTGTAGACAGTGCTTTGTATCCAGTGAGAGTAGAGGATCTAATGGTGCTCTCTAGGCTAAGAATCAATGAACCCATTAACAACTTGGACAGCACATTAGAGTTAAGACATTATCCTGCAGTCAGACAATATTACCTTTTCTCTTCTCCAAATTCACGCACTACCCTCTTACTCCCTGCCTCTAGTTTCAGGTTATCTTTTTTGATGAACCAGACTACTTTTCCTGCTGTGTTAACTCACATAACAGCTTAGTACCAGCAGCAGCAATTGCATATCATGTGCTTCAGCTGATATTAACAAATAGGTGAGTGTGAGTGACAGTGAATCTCTACGTGCTTGGAGAACCTATTATTCTCTGCTTCTTCTGTCTCTTTGAATACACCAAACCTCCACTATTTACTTTTTTTTTTTTGCTTAAAACTGAAAAACATTGTTAGGTTTTGCTTTTCACTGCAGTGGAAGAAGAAATTATTTTCTTTTAGGGAAACTGAAATGATTATGCAAGGACTGTTCACAATTGGTAATATCACCCTGCCCATCCAGACCTTGGCTTGTCATGACCTTCACATTTTTTTCATGTCACTTTTCATATAAAATTTCTCTTCTACACATCAGGTACTCCCTAATTCTGCTTTAGATCCCTGCTGAAGCC
Source organism: Donacobius atricapilla (assembly GCA_013397315.1). Taxonomy (NCBI): domain Eukaryota; kingdom Metazoa; phylum Chordata; class Aves; order Passeriformes; family Mimidae; genus Donacobius; species Donacobius atricapilla. The sequence continues at coordinate 188,621 of WBMY01000518.1, forward strand.
TCCTTTCTTAGTGAAATTGTAGAGCAGTGGGTCAAAGGCATTAACTGAAATTTTCTCTGTGGTCACAGAATTGTGAAGGAGGGCTACTCTGTGCCAGTTGCCCTCCCTGAGAAGTCATGTACATCATATATTTCTGTACTTACTCTCGTGTACTTATTCCCTCGATGCCTTTCCCCTCTTTCTCTTCACAACCCTACTAATTGTAAATAAAGGTGTCTGTGGAGAATTTGCATATGTGTGAAGTTTTCCCAGTCATAGTTTAAATGAGGAGAAGGCGTATAAAGGAGGAGAAGGTCTGAAACTAAAAATCATAAAGGGAAAATGAAATACTGTGCTATTGAATCTCATTAAACTCAGGGGACATCCAGTTGGTATGGAGAGTTATTCAAATCATTCAAACGCAGGTAGGTACACATGGTTAGCTGGAGAACTCCCTTGACTTAGCTACTCCATCCATATGGAGATACCTGCACCATGGACATTTAATTTGAATTCCTTGCTTACTGTCATTTTTGATTGTCATTTTCATTGCATTCTTCACACAATGGCTTTGGTTTCAACAGAAGGATTGAAAAGTGCCTTCATTCAAGCTAATCTTGGTGACAGACATCCCTGGCAGCAGCTGCCCAAATTAAGGATGCTGATAGATTCAAGTTTTTCACTTTCAGGGTAAGTACTTAGACCATTATTTTGTAATAAATAAAGGAGCTATAACACTGACATCTCTTCTTTGAAAGAAAACTTCATCTTTTTGATGCTGTAATTCTGCTGCTGTGTTTTATTTGGATGAATGTGTATTCAGTAGGGTCTTCAGTTGAAAAATAAATGGAAAAACTCTTTTCTGGATCTTGTTACTCTTACTTTTGCCATTTGAAGACACATGTTGTACTTATCTTAAGCCCCAAGTGTGCAGAGATGGGTGATGGACCTATTTTGGCATGTCAGACATTAAGTCAATATAGCCTGGTTTTGCACCAGTAGCTAACTCAGTATGAGGATCCAGGAACTGTTTGCATTTATAGTTTGTCCCCAGTGTCTCATTTTCATGCCCCTCTTTTTTCTGACCCTGTTATGAGTCTTCCTAAAGTCTGACTCAGTATCATATTATCTGACTCTTAACACATTCTGTAGTGAACTGTTATAATGCCAAGTTTCATGGGGTTTTTGCCTGTGTTTTACATGTTTTTGGACACCAGAAACAGAATCATAGAATGGTTGAGGTTGGAAGGGACCACTGGAGGCTATCTTGTTCAACCCCTCTCCTCAAGCAGAAACACCCAGATCCAGTTGTTCAGTACTGTTTCCAGACATGCCTTGAAGGAAGGAGACCCGCACAGCAAACAAGTGTTTCCTGATGTTCAGAGAACCTGCCATGTTTCAGTTTCTGCATGTTACCTCTGGTCCTGCCATGGCACACCACTCTGAAAAGACCTGCTCTGTTCCCTTTGCACCTTCCCTTTAGGTATTAATTTCCTTTAGGCTTCCCTTTGAGACTTTTTGCCAGGTTGAGCAGTTCCAGCTCCCTCAGTCATTCTTTATAGGGAAGGTGCTCCAGTCTCTTAATTACCTTGGTAGCCCATTGTTGACTCTCTCCAGTATGTGGATGTCTCCCTTGTACGGAGGAGCCCACAAGAGCTCACAACTGTCCTAGGTTACAATGTAAAATATGCCCAAGGTATGTATTCTATCACCATCTCCATGAGCTGTTGAAACCAGGTGGGGCAGTGTTTCCCTTGTCCCCACCCTCCGGACTATGTTCTGTTTATGGGCCCATTCATGCTCTGCTGTATGACTCATGGGTAACTCCCATCCGGGAGTTCTCTCTGTTTAATGGGCAATCAAGGACCCATTGCATGAGTCATAAAATTACATCGTTCCATTGTGGGATGCTCCGCCCATGGGGAGGAGCCAAGCATTCCCACCTGGATATAACCCGGGATAGCACAGTGGGCTCTTACCCCACTGGATTCCCAGAGGACAAGAGCTACTGGACCTTTCTACGGGATCACTGCTTCAACAAGACCACTTCATCCGGACTGCTACCACCGCCCTAACTAACAGGTTGTACTACTGAACTTATTTTATTTTACTTTTTTTTTTTTCCTCTTCCTATTAAATTGTATTTCTGACTTGGAGTCTCCCACTGGTTTTGCTTTCAAACCAGTACAACAACAAACAGCAAGTTCTCATTCATTTTATCCTGGCACAACCCTGAAGGAGTAAGACCTCACTCACTACAAATTATTCTCTGGAAAGTTTCAGCTCCTTATTTCTAGAATTCATTGAAGTGTCATTTGCCAAGCTTCTTCCAGCTTTAGTTTACTTTATCTTAATTCACTTTGCTGAATAGTAAATCAGTGTTGGAAAAGGTTTGTAAATGTAATGGCAAAAAGAACATAATTTAATGAAAAAATAATAATAGATAATTACTTTAGAAAACAAGTCAGATTTTAAGGCAAAATTGTAAACTATGAGAATAGAGCCTGACTGGTTTAGTCATAGCTTCAAAAGCTTCTTCTGTAGCTATCACTTTTTCAACATTCTGTTATTGTTCTTCAGACAGAGTTGTGTTTGTGTATATGGTCTTATATTGTCTTGCCAGATTCCAATCTAAACCATTGAATTTACATACATCAAATTTTCTGTGATGTTTCACATTTTGCCCATTTTCCTCTCAAAGGCTTTCATAAGAAAGCAACAAAATCCTGTCAGGTTGCTAATGAAGTCAGTCTAACAGCTCTATTTCAATGATGAAGAAATTGTCTTTTCTAATAGGTATAGATACAGACATATAGATTTACCAACACATTTTGTATACTTTACCGGTGAAAAGCATGAACAGGATGGTCATGTTTGGTGAATACTTATCTAATTCCTGGTCTATAAGGTAAGCCCTCCGATTTCCATCTCCATGTTTTGCCAACTGATTAATTTCTTCAAGACTCACTTGAACAGTCAAAACTAGTCTGACAAAGAAGAGGTAATACCAGTGAAAAATTAAAATCTAATATTAATAGTTTCTTAAATTACAGTTTATTGTAACAGTTTAATCTTATAATTTTGGCACATATTATCTCATGCCCTTCTTCTAGTGCCAGCTCTGTTCCCTGTATCTCCTAAAGGTAGTTAAAGCTTTTCTCACTGGAGATATAAATTATGGCAAAATAAATATAAATTAGGAGTTCTGGAAATTGGAAACCTCTCAGAACATAGAAGGATTGAAATAATCATCATTAATAGAAACATGTAGGGTTTGATCCTTTTTCCATGGAAGTAAATTGGGTTATAATCTAAGTGATTTCATAGGCATGTGTCAAGTAGAACTTTTTATTTTCACAGCACATAGTGAAGTGAACTGTATTAAATTGGTTTCTTCATGTGTTAATTAATTTGATTTTCCTAACCAAATACTTCAAAGGAAAATAATGAAATTATTATCCCCACAGAATGACAGGTTTCTCACAGCTATCTACCTCCTTTCCTCTGCTTTTGCCTGTATCCCAAAAACATCTTCAGTCAATGTGGATAGATTGCCCTTAGTGTAATACAGTGATTCAATCCCACATGGACAGCTGAGAAACACCCTCGAAACTTTCTCCAGAGGGCTTCTAGATGTGAGTGGTCCAACCCTGCTGATTATGATTTGTCCCTGGAAATGTCATATTTGAAAGTTCACTGACTTGGCAAAGACATCCATGCCTTTGTTAGATTTCATCTGAGGCTGGAAGGGCAGTCCATTTGCTATTGTGTTGCATGTTTAAGGAAGACAGGACCCCATCTCTTGGAAACATAATGATGACTCAAATAGAACTTTAAAATTCCTTCTGTGAAATGGGGGAAAATGAGCAGAGAGGAAAAATATTTTTTTCATGCCCAAAGCAGTATGCCAAAAAAAGGCTCCTAAATCAAAACAAGGATTTTCTAGAAAATAGTTTTCCTTCCTTCTTCACAGTCAAAGGAAGGGAATTGGAAATCAATGATCTGTGAAAATATATATTTTTATAAACATATTAAACTACAGGAAGACAGAATTCTGTTGAGATCTGAAATGCTGGTACAGTAGCTTATTTGCAACAGGATGAAACATATTCCTTTGACCTCCCCATTTTGTCACAGAGATGTGTAGGTGTTTCTATACCTAATTTTAAAGATAATTTGAGTTCATTTTTTGTAATGCAAAAAGTTAAGACAGACTGAGATAAGATCAGTCTATCTCCCCATTATTTTATTGATTAAAATTCTGTACTGAAAGATTTTTCTTGTGGTTGTTGGAGTTTTGTCCTAGTGATTGGATTTTCCTTACAAATAAAACAATATAAAGGATCATTTCCTGAACAGCTGGAGTACATCTCAGCACATATTTTATCCCAGCCATCCAAGAGGTGGAAGCAATTCAGATTCTGAAAATGTACATTGATGCCCATCAAACTCAACATTTCCTAAGGAAAAAATAATGTGTTGACTCTGATTTTTGATTTTGAGCAGATAACACTCACCAGAAGGGGTGAAGCTCTCTGTGAAACATGAAGTTTACCACTGAAGGGAACTTGGAATATCTTTACCAAAGACAGTGAGGCAATCAGAAAGCTGTTGGTTATTTTATTAATGCACAGCAACTTGTCATTCCTTATATATTTTTAGTATCACCCAGTGAGAATTCTCTGGAACTGTATGAACACCAATGACTACCTTTGCTTGACTCTTTGTCTTCCTTCTTTTGCAGTTTTTCATAACATCAGTTATCCGTTATCCCTCAGGGCATCTTTCTCCTTTACGACAACCAATGGTAGCATAAAGGCATTCCAGCTCCAAAAGAAAACTATTCTGAGAACTCCAGCCGTACGAATACTCAGGGCTAGCTCACAGAGGGACTTTGCTGTTTGCAAGTTCTAATTGGTAAGGTGCCTGCCGTCGGTGCAGAGGCAGCCGAGTGTCTGTGCACACGGGGAGCAGAGCCAGCTGGGCAGAAGGGCCAGTGCGGGGCTGTTGGAAGCAGGCTCTGAATGGCGCTGCGCTGTCTCGTGGAACTTTACCCTTTGGATCTCTGGGAGCTCAGATCCCTACACCACACCACACATTACAGCTTACAGGCAAGCCCTTGCAAGCCAAGAAAGCACCCTAATTAACAACCAAAGAACAATCGCTACTAGGAATGAGTTGACTAATTCAAATATCAAGCCAAGATTTAATAGGAATCCTGGGCCATATGTACTATTTCATAGAAAATGTTTGTGTCTTATTTCTGCTATTGCCTGCAACACTCTGTAAACACCTGGCCACATTCTACGTTTTAAGAGTAAGTAGTTATGACAGAGGCTTATTTTTGAATCTAGCTTCAATACTGCCAATATTGGGATCGTAAAAGTTGTTCTGTTGCTGCACTTCATAGCTCATCTCAATTAGAAAATTGTATTGACAGCAGCTTGGGAGTGGATGATTTTTTAATTATCTTTTCTCCTTTTTAGGAAAATACATACTGCTACATGCAATATTGCCCTGCTGCAGAGACATTGGTGCTTCTTCCTGTCTACTAGAAAATGTTACCTGGTAACATTTGATTCTTTCATGATCACATTTCATGAACTCTTCACAGTCATTTGCATGGACAAGTAAAATATCAAAATTTTCCTTTCCCAGACAGCCTTCCAAATGAGGAGCTTCTAGTCTACAACTAAGCTTATTTTAGTTCCTATATGCATGATCTTCTACCCCATTCCTGCAGTTCCCAGGGAATCACACATAACCTACTCTATCTCCTCATATGCATTAATGTAACCCAACCTTGCATTAGTAGCAGTTTCTATTAGGATAGTCCTGCTTTTTTGGTCCATTTCATTAATAGCTCTAAATAAATTCAAATTCAAAGTTCATATTTGAGTGACTATGCTAATAAGAGCCTTCTAGTCTCACACTTGCTCTGCCAAGATGATCCATCCTTGGCTCTCAGTATTCCTAATCAATTTAGATGTTGTGTTAACGATTCCCGTCTTTTCATGTTGCTGTATGTTCTATTAAAGCCTGTGTTCAAAATGATCACCATAATAAAACACACTCCAGTATTTTACTCTAATCAGATACGTACAAGTACAGAACAGGTACTTCAAGATCAACAGTACCTCTTAAAAAAAAACAAAACAAAACAAAAACCATTTCAAAGGTTTTAGAAACATGAGTGGAAACTATTTTTATTTAATTTCTGATCTTTTTGCCTAGGGAAATGAGTGTATTAGCTACCAAGAAAGCAATTACCAAGACTTCTAAGGGAGAGGAAAATTAAAAGAATAAATATAAAGCACCAAAATGATCCAAACATACTCCCAACACAAGATTGTCTCAGTTTTAATTCCTACTGTCCTGGAATTTCACAGCACTGCTCTCCCAGAATACAACCCTTATCTTAAGAAGCTTCTCTCGCTGAGTCTCACTGACTGAATTAATGCATTTGATATTTGTGTTCTGTTTGGAGTGGTTATGAAAATATATGCCATGGTTACATTTTTGAGGTATCTGAAAGTTAGTTCCCACAGTTGACAGTGGGCTTTTTGATAATAACAAGGAACCAAGTGAAAGCCCTGGTTGTAAAATGTTTAACGGTTTGTCTCTAGTGTAAAAAGCATGTACAAAGTCTGCTAGTAGAGTAGCTGAAAAAAATCAAAGCCAAACAAAACAAAAAATAGGAAACACTTTACAATAGGGTAGTACAGTGGATGTTAGAAAAACCCAAACTACAAAAAAGCCCCCCAAACCCTAAAGAAGACAAACAATCAAAAACCCCAGATATTTTCATGTGATGAGACCTTTGAGGCATTGCTGAAATCCAGCTCTGTTTGTTAAAATAATTCAAACATTAACATTTTAGAACCCTCTAACCCAATAATGCTGTTGATGAAAAAACATGTATTGACCAGCAGAATAATGTAGTGCAAGCATGCTACAAAGAATGAGCAGATGAGCTGTTTTTAAAAAAGATTTGAGAGAAAAGTAGACTGACATTTTCATTTATCTAATTCTTACCAAATGAGATGCATGGTCTGTATAAAAGTTCCTCGCTTTGATCTATTAAAATACTTATATTAATAATATTGGTAATTAATCTTTTTTTACTTAATTTGCACATCCTATATTTCCTCTGATATTTTTAACTTCCCTGCCACGGTTTTAGAGAAATACATTTCCTTAAAAAAGAAGTTTAACTCACCTCTCTCTATCTAACCCTGAAGAGCCCTGCAGACTGGAAAGATTTGGTATTTAAAGCTGCACTATCTGGTACATATAAATCTTGTATTATCAGGGATGAATCTTTAGGAATGAAGCAGAAATTTCACATTCAGAGGAGAGAGAAGTAATTTCACTGAAAGGCTGAAGCATTTAAAAAGTAATAAATTATTTTAATAACTACCTAATGGTAGACATTACAGAGTGTTCTCTAATTATTAATCCACTATAGACATGTTCACTGCTCTGAGAAAGAAAGACATTTTGGTGCACAACTTCCTCCAGTTTGATAAGGTCATAGTTTTTCATTATTTCTGATTTGAGATTTGGCATTGAAGAGGTTGTCTCATGTTTTTGATGCCTTCTCCTGCTTGGATATTTCAGATTATACATATTTTCCCCTTGCTTCACTGTGCAGTAAGCCAGATGCTGATATCGGATATTAATTTTTCAGGTCTGTCACCCCTTGAAACTCTGGTACATCAATAATTCTCTTTTGCTTTCTTAGCCATAATTTCCTTTCTTTCTAGGCTGCTCCAAGACTCAGTATTTTTTTCTTTACCATATGTATTGTTTCTGCAATGTATATTCAAACTTTTAAAAGATATAACATCCCTTACCAAGAATTCTTTCTTCAAGATTTCTGTTAAGGGACAATAAATCCATAATGTCTCTCCTAATTCCTGATGCAAAACATAAACAGAATTTATGTCTGAGCTTTGGCTTTGTTATGAAAGGCTTCAATAAAGATATCTAAATGCTGTAAAGTGCTCAAATGGAGAACAGCATTTTGTATCAATCAAGTTTTTTCAGATTTTTTTGCTAGTCCCCAAGCTTCCCCATCTCCTTTGTTATGACAATATTTTCTCTCTCTCCCCCAGAGGAAGCTGGGACCATCACACAAGCAGAAAACGGAAATAAAATACAGACAATGTTTTGTGAACCATCTTAAAAGCCATGTGTGATGGGAGGGAGCGTGTCAAATTATTGTTTGTCATTTCCCTTTTTTTTGCTATAAAGGGTTTTTTACTGCTTGTCTTGTCTCATTTTCTTTGTGAGTTGTTCAAGACTGTATATTTCCTTGTACCAGAAATCAGAATCGCTTTTACTGCCTTTGCATTATCGTGCAAATATATATATTTCACAGATTCACAGATTCAAAGATTATTCTGAGTTTGAAGGGACCCAGAAGGATCATTAAATTCAATTGCAATATATCAAAAATCTTGACTTCAGATATTCCAGAGGTGAGCCATGAAGCTTTGCCTTCTGCTTAATGATACATAAAATTTTCCTCTTTAGGCTGAAGACATTTTCAAGAAGTTGAAAGTTTTGCTGCAAAGGCTCAATCTTTGCATTTAACCTGAGTCTTTCAATCTCATAATACAGAAATCTCATCCTGCTCAATCTACCTTAGTCAGCCTTTTTAAGAATTTAGAATGAAGAATTCTGATACTATTACAATTTTTTCCTCTTTGTCTAGGAAAAGGTCGCAGTTAGACTTTAACTACAGCTTTTCTTACTTTTTCTCCCTATTTAGGGAGAATCTAATGCCTCTTTCATATATTATATACACATAACAGTTATAAATCATAAGAAAATATCTTCTGGTCCCCAGGTCTGGATGATTAATTAAAATACACAAAGATAGTTTAAAGACAATGAAGGTAGCAAATTATGTTGGCAAATTTAGTTCGAGTGAATTTGAATGAATTTTATTAGAACTTTATTAAACGCAGTATGATATTGCAGAGAGCATACTCAGAGAGAAAAAAAAATAATATATGAAAGTTTTGAATGAATACTTGTAATTGATCTCAGAAAATTTGCAGTCTAACTAAACAGTTGCAAACTAACAATGGGATAAGGGATGGATGTATCAGTATCTGACAAACCAAGGCACAGACCATCACCTTGTAACCAGCATTTTAGTGCAAGGGTGCAGCAATGGCAGCGCTCCTGTTACAGGGGCCAGGATTATTTCTGTGATTGCAATCTGCAGCAGGGCTGGGATGTGAGCGCTGCCCCTCTTCCTTCACTGACAGCACATGGCGCTTCACTAACTTTCTTCATGGCTGAGTATTCAAACGGCCCCTTCCTTTGGAAATGCACCCTTCTTCAAAACAGTTTTGTTTAGCTGTTGAGGAGAAACTCTATTGTGGGGGGAAAAAAGAGAGCAATGCTCAGTTTTATTCAGATTTAGAGGAAACTAATCTTTTTTGCGTGGTAGGTGTTGCTGAAATGGTCTCAGCATGAGGAATTGAGGCCTCTGTGACCTAATTCATAAAGATATATGTCTCCAAAAGACTTAGTAGTCCAGCTCAAAAGAGACGTTTTTGGCCTTTTTAACCTATTTTTAAAAATTTAATTAATTTTTAATTTTAATCTTATTTTAAATTTATTTTGAAACTTCTGCACCATTCTCCTGCAAATATTTCCTTTTTCTTATTAAAGTTTAGTTCAGTTCCTAACTGCCACTTTCTATGCAAAATATTGTTTTTCCCGCATCAAATTATAGTTCTTCCTCCTGTTATTGCAATTTCACCCAGTTTTCCCACAGGATCATTCTTTAGCCTGGAGTTTATCCTCAGCTATATTTCTGTAAATACAGTCATCTGTGTAGTCATTTATTAAAACTCCAGTAAAAGATACTCTGCCTGCCTTAATTTTCTCCCAGGTTTTCTGGCTCAAACAAGCCCCCATTTTTTCCCCTTTCAATCTAAGTAATACTTCATAAAAAATAAATAGAATCCAAAGTTTCTTAAAATAAATATCTCATAGGAAAATTTAGGAGTTGTTGACTCATTTCACAATTGTTATCTGGCCTTCAAGATGAGATTTTGTCATCTGTTCTGCTGGGCCTTTGGCAAAGTTGCAAACTACTCCCCTGTAGATTATGAGTAGGCTAAAAAAATACATGAGATCTAGCATAGTAGGTTCAAATTTGCAAATTCAGCCTGAGGTTTAGAATATTTCTCACAAAGGATCTCAGGAAAATTAGAAAGGGACAACCTAGTTAAGTTGGCAAAGTCTGTGCAAATCTTTGATTGCTGTCATAAGTGCATTGGCCAATTGACAGAGGACAAAAACCCGGTCACCTAGTAAATGAGTCATCTGTAAACTCTTTCTGGGGCACAGCACAAACATTCTGTGAGTAAATACCAGGGTTTGGACTTAGTATCGTAGATCATAACAAGCTTTATCTTCCTTTTCTGCAAACATAGAAAGCTGAATATCACATCATCTTTTAGTCCTCATCTCTTACATCTGACACATGAGAAACTCAATTTTGCTTGCAAGAAGAGGGTTTGTTTCATGCGTGTGCCTGCAGTCCTTGAGAAATTACTGTAGAAGTGAGCTGTTCAACGCAGTGCTTTCTCCCTCTCCCCTCATTATTTCTGTATTTGCTTTGTAGAGACATCATGGGAGAAGTATTGAGTGGGGCTATTCCTTTTGTACACTAAACACCAGAATATTATAAAAATTCTTGGTTCTCTTCTCTTTGAAGAAATAGATCTTAAGAGGAAAGAGGATAAGCCAGAGTAGAGCTGGAAATGAAAATGTAATAGGGAAAGAGAAAATACAATGAGAATGGAGACAAGAATTGTGTTTTCCTGTGTTCTGCCTAACCATTAAAAATCTAAGTTACAAAAGGTGAGTAAACAAAAGCAAAAATCCATTCACTATGCCTAATTATTTCACCCCTCCCATTAATGCTTCGATATGCATTATTGCACCTATTAATCTATCAACAAGACCATTCTTATTGTAAAGCCACACTTGTTACATAGTCTTCAGGGAAAATGTCAGATGCTTTTATTTAAAAGGGTGATCAGGGTACTTACTGAGTTGAATTGGGGTGTATATATGAGGAAGAAACAAATTAACAGTGGGCTTTATAAATTTGAAGGCTTTATTGATATTCCTTCATTCTTTCTAAATGCTACAGGCTTTTTATTTCTCCCAGGAATGGTGGGAAACAGCCAGCAAATATAGGATAGTTACCAAATCACAATAATAGTGACTTATTAAATGAAAGTTTTACATTTCAGGAGATGTCTGCTGGGGAACTGATCACAGGCACTGTCACAAACACAGAGTGATCTGACTGCTTGTGCAGGTACAGAACTGTGCCTAACACTTAGCTAACAGGGCTCCTCAACTCACCTGGCTCCCAGCCCTGGCGTGCATCCTTCATGTACAAAACCCTCTGCTGCAGAGGTGTGTAGGACTCACATTTTTACAGTAGCTCTCCAAGCACAGAACACCTCTAGCCATGAGAAAACTTCCTGGTGCCATTTAATTCAGCATCTGTGTTGCAAGCCAGCAATAGCCCTTTAGTACAGAGGCCAGCTTGCCCATGGATGGTTAGCTAGGAAATGTTGACTTTGGGAAGAGTGAGTAGTGTTTGTACAGAGTGCTGTTGCCTTGGTTAAGAGTGATAACATCTTAGTGTTTCTGCAGATTGAGAATAAGGACTCATTTCCTTGCAAACTGATTTATAATGTGTTTGCCTCTGTGAATTGAATTGAGGAAATTACTGAAATACAGAAAATCCTGCCTTCCCTCAGACAGTTTTCACCCATATCAGTCATTGGCTTAGGTTCATAAAAGGAGCCTCAAAGAACCCCGCAGGCAAAAGCAGACACGCCCCTTGCTCGGGGGCTGGAAATGGAGGGAGAGGAATAACAGAGACATCATGACAGGAATGCCTAATGTGAAATGTCACCCATGAATTTTGGCCCTCACCATGTATATTTTACTAATAAAAACAATAATTTTTATCCGACATTTTACCTGCATGCTCAGAGGTTGAGGTTGTTGGCCTGTGCAGCTACGTGAGCTAGGGCCCTGGTGTGACAGAGCCTGGCAAGGAGAACACCAAGACTGCAAGCCCAAGCTTGCAATGCTCCCCCTCCACCATGGACCCTGCTGTGCAGCTGGAGCTGGGCTCTGCTCCCTGTGCCACACCAGACACAGCTACACGAGTGCTGCTTCAGACACAAGGTGGGGGAACATATGTCAGTCTGCAAAAGGCTATTAGATAGTCTCAGCAGGATTTGAAACACAGAGTGAGCAGTAGAAAGTCCTGCCACAAATCAACAGAGAGAGTTTCAGGCTAGATCATGAAGAGCAAATAACAGATTTTCTTTCTTTTTCAACATTTCTATGCATTTCTAGATGTTTCTCCTAACATTCATGCATTGCCCTGACAATACCTATCAAAAGCAAATACTCACTGAAGACTAGCATTTTGTTTATACTGTAAGCACCCTTTAGTTTGCATGAGTACATTTAATGAGCCATCAGAAAATCCACAGCATTCTAAGACTGCTTTTTACATAAATTGAGAGGCCACATTATATTATCACTAATCCCTACTCCATCTGTTGACACACTCAAACTGAGGAATGCATCAGAAATGAGGAAACAGTCTTCCCTCTTGTTCTGTTCTGAAAACCTGATAGTGCCAACTGGACCCATCAGGAGATCGGGGGTTTCTAATTCTGCGAGCCACCTCCCAGAGTCTGTGGGGATAGGTTTACTGGTGGAGCAAATCATCAGTCAGCATGAGCAAAGGTGGCAGAATTATGCCATAAACAACTTGTACAAGTGTCTTTTGGGGGGCATATGTTTGCTGAGTGCCATAATAATGGTGGTGGTTTGGAACTGACAGTAAATTATGCTTTTTTCAGGGATGGATCTATCCAGGTTAAGCTCTCTAAATGGTTACTTCTACAAAGTCTTCTATTTCTTGCTAAGTATTTTTCATGGTATGTTCTTTTCAGAAATTGAGGAAGGAGGAATCTCTGGCAATAGTGAACAATCTCTGTTTTTGCCCCTGGGCTGTGCAACCACTGTGGTGGCTCTGGTTATTACTGGGGTGACTTCTCCTATTTTCAGCAGAATTCTCCCTCTTTTCTGGAATACAATGATACTGAGAGAGCACTTTATGAGCATCCTAGGTCTCTAGGTGCTCCTTTACAGAGTCACGCTCTGGGAAGTATTCTCTTTCTGGTAGGGTCACTGTGTTTACCAGTTTTAGTATCAGTTGTGCCCACTAAGTACAACCCAAATAGCTCTCACAGTGTCTGATCCACCAGAAACACCCTCAGTGGAACAATTTCTCCTGACTTGTTTTACTCACAGGGAGTCAGAGCAAGCACAAGGCCATGCCATTGCTCTGTTTTATGCTTAGAGCAGTAAATTTCATGTCGTGGTTAAAAAACTGCAGCAGTCTGGGTTCTATGCTGAAGGCACTGCACAATAGGCAATGGAGGCTGCAGTTCAGCACATCCATTAGATCATCATAAGCCAGCACTTCCAGGAAGAAAAAAAATCCAAACAAAAGCAACCTAGCCACTCCTTTCTGTCTCCAAATTAGCTTTTACATTGTCCTGGCACAAATGTCTATGTCAGGTACTTGGTAAGTCAAAATAAGGAGCTGCCCTGACTGATTTGCTCTAGAAAGGTTGCTTTTCAGCCAGATTGGCACCCTGGTCCAGTTCAAAAAGCAGTTAAAAAAATGGACACAATAACAGAAATTATTTATCAAACAATAGATTTTAAAAAACCAAAACAGTCCGGTGTCAGTAGATAAAAATTCACAAAGTAGAAATTCATATACCCCAGCCTGCCACATCTAGGACCTGTAAATGGAAAGTATTGAAGACCTGAAAATATGAAGCATGATGGGCACTCATCTGCAGTTGCAGTCAGTGTTGTGATCGGGGACCTGCTAGTGGGGAAGACGGGAACCCATGGCAGTGACAGCTCAGAATGAGGTTGCTGCCTGACATGCTGATTATCTCCCACAGACGGTTTGCTTTGAGAAGAAAAATTAGTCACTAACCAGGAACCAAGGGTGCTTACAGCCCCATCCCTCGGTTCTTGTGATTTAACCCCACCCAGCAACTCAGTCCCACCCATCCACTCCCCACTGCCTCCTGGGATGGGAAGAGAATCAGAAGGAGAAAAAAGTGAGAAAACTCATGTGTTGAGATAAAGATATTTTAATAAGGAATGTAAAAGCTGCATGCACCAGCAAAGCAAAACAAGGAACTCCTTCGCTGTTTCCCATGGGCAGGCAGGTGTTCAGTGGTCTCCAGGAAAGCCATGCTCCATCACATGTAAGCGTGACCTGGGAAGACATATGCTGCCACTCTGAACACCTGCCCCCTTCCTCCTATTCCCCCCTTCTTTATAGCATGATGCCATATGGTTATGGGATGTCCCTTTGGTCAGCTGGGCTCCCACTCCTTGTGCACCCCCAGCCTCCTCGCTGTTGGGATGGGGTGAGAGGCAGAAAAGGCCTTGGGTCTGTATGAGAACTCAGCAGTAACTAAACCACCCCTTGGTTATCAATGCTGGTTTTAGTCCGAACTGAATTCAAAGCCCAATAACAGCTACTGTGAGGAAAATTAACTCTACACAGCCAAAACCAGCCCAATCTGTAAGGCTCCCAAGTGACTCTCTGTGGAGGAAATGTCTTGTCTGGGGAGCAATCACACGTGCTGCACCAGTCTGTCTAATGGGCCATCAGGGCATTCAGAAAGTTAAACTTGTCATGGAGCCTTTTAATGTTCCCACAGGACATTTTTGCCCATAACCTCTGCCAAGACTCTTGGGTTGTGGCTAAAGAGAGGTGTGCCCCGCAGGGATGTGTGCAGGTAGAATCCTGTGAGCACCGGGACTGTGGGTTCACTGCTCATCTCCTTGATACTCAGGGATCAAGATTTTGGACTCATCTGTTCTGGAGTCAGCCACAATCAGGTCCTGCTAACATCTTTTGTAATAGTTATTTTTTTCCTTTGTTTCCTGGGATAGCCTTTGAATGAAGAGAATACAGTTCAGATGAGACTGCCTGCTGCCAGAACTATGAGTGGAAATATCAACCCTGCTCTTCCACTGTTACTTTGTTTCCCTCACTCTTCCCTGTTGATTAAATGTCAGCTCCTTTCTTTGTTCTCTTCCCAAGGAAGTTAATTCTCTCCTCCAGCTGCAGCCGATCTCCTTAGTAACACAAAGAAATGCTGCCCAGTGGTTTCACAAACCTTTCCAGCACACTGCTCCTTCCCCTGCTGCTTCCCCAGTGCTGCATGTAGCAGCTCACAGAAAAGACCAGGCACTTCCCTTTTTATGATATACCATGGATATGTCACCACAGGACCCAGATGGCTAAACAGATGAGAAAAGTGCAGCAGGGACTGCTTAGAAAAATTTGGTAAAGTGCTGCTTGAAGAGCAGGGGTCAAATTAAGCATTAAATATGAAAGTGCAAACAAAAGCCTGCAGCCTCCTAAGAGTAAAGCTGCCATTTTGATGAAAAAAATCCCTTTCTATGAAAATTTCCCTTTAATGAAAATTTCTGTTTTTATAAGGCACCTCTCCTATTGTGGTTTAAGTTCAGTGACATTTCCTTAAGCTAATCTTAGCAAATTATTTACAGTGAGAAATTTCATTTAATTTCACTTCAGTGCTGTGGAGCACAGCACTAACCATTGCAGCCATTTATATGTTGGGCCATGGTCCAAAGAGCACTTAACAGCTTCCAGAAGCATGTGAGTGAAACTCACACAACCTGAGTGATCGCAAATATTCCACCTGAGATACCAAAGCATTGCCCATGCAACTGAAACATTGCATTTGCACTCTATCCAGAGGAACTAGATTTTATTTTTGCATGAACTGCGTAAGTACACAATAGCATTCTCAGATGGGTATCTGGTTCTGGGACTAAGTTTTCATAATTTTTTAGGATTATTCATCAAAGCACAATCTCTTGTCTCATGTTATGTCCTGAGAAGAGGATGTATGCTTCTCATATCATAGTATACTGTCAAGAGGCCTGCTCCAGGGTTTGGGAGACCTGGCTTCTTAACTGTAACCACAATCTCAACCAGTAGGAATGTTTCTTATGCCAAGGTATTTGGAGAAAGAAACATCTTGTAGCTCCCACTGGAATCTGGTTGTTTTGCAAAAAGTGTCCTATGTCTCAAAGGAGAAGAGCTGAGGAATGAGAAAGCCTAAATAACAGATAAGACACTCAGCTAAGAATATAAACAGCTTACCTATGCTTTACTTAAAGTCCTACATCTCAGCCATCACCACCCATTTCACAAATCAACTAATTCCATTTTCTCTGCTACCCAACCCCTGCCTGGGAACACAAAAAAAGACCCAACCAACAAACCCTTATTGAAAAGTTGAAACAAGGAGAAGTTTTAATAACTGGAAGTGACACTGTATAATTGGAACACTTTAGAAATATTAATGAAGGGTTTCAGTAGGCATAGCACCTGCAGAAGAATGATCGCATCTCATGCTGGTAAAATCTCCATGGATTTTCTCAGGAGACCAATGCAGCTGGCATTCTACTCCAATCATTTTATGCAAGACGGTTTCAGAAGGGAAATGAAAAATAGCTTCTTTAATTGAAGCTATAGGGGTGGAGATGATTTTTTTCCTAATTAGGCAAGCTGTTATTTGGCAAATGTTTAATATTTATATACTTTATATACTTTAGATACAGAAATATGTGATATAGTAGATTATCTAATCATCCCTCTTGGTTTTCTCTTGTACATAATTTATACATTTATGTATTTGAAATTTCTAGTATAATCAGAATAAATGGAGTCTTCATTATACTTCTGCAATGTTTCATACAGCAAAGGTTCACCATGGCATGGGTGAGTGTCATACAAACCAAAACCAAGGAAGGCAGCATACTGTGGCATATGACACATTCAGCGCTGGTACTTGAAAAGATTACAAGGTCCTACTCACTTCTTCAGTTGTGGGTTGCATCAGAAACTTGGTTCCTTGCAATAATAAACACAGCAAGTCAGCAGAGAAAGACCTGTATGTTGTTATTTTTATCAGCTCTGCTTTGTACACTGCTTAGGTATTTCTTGCAAAATCAGAAAAGTAACTAGCTGTTGGAAGAGCAAGAATGATTTGAGTTGCATTCAGGGAAAATCTTAGTGATAGGAGGTCAATGCAATATACATATTTTGGGAAAATGTTGTATAGTAGTAGGGATCCACTTACATAAAGATAGTTCCTCATAGAAATTTTGCTGCAGAAATCAAGATAAATCACTGTTTAAATACCCTTTGTTTGTTAATACTTTTTAAGTATTAGTAACATGTCATTCACTAACCATTGCAGACATCCATAGGAATGGGAAGGAAATTATTTTGTAGCAATGTGAAAGGTTAAAATGAAAACCTGTCCTGGTTTAGGGCAA
>WBMY01000519.1:1420-74466 GCA_013397315.1 Donacobius atricapilla
GAAAGCAATGTGTTATGCTGCATATTCTCTTTGGAAAGTTTAAACCATATGCTAAGCTGTGGAAAATGTTCTTTGAGCAGTAACATCTAGCTATTTTGCATATTCCAGGGGGTGCAGTGCTGGCAGACTCCAAATTGCTTCTAGCCCTGTCATATGTTAAACAAGCTTATAGGCTGGTTTATGCTTTTAGGTGCCATAGACATGATTCTGATCCTATTTGTACTGGCTTTTTTCCTTGATACTGTTCCACTATCTGCAATGGAATTACTGTTCATTTTGTACTGTGTATGAGAAAGGATATTCCGCCCTTATATTTAATCTAACTTTTTCTTTTACCTGAAGACGTATGCGTTTTGCCATGTATTTGAAATCCAACTTCACAATTTAGTTGAAAGTTTTACATACCTTAGGCTAACTCTGTAACATTTTCTCCCAATCACATCAGTTAATACAGATCCCAACACATGTTTCTTTTCTTGTTCACATCTACTTTTCAATTTGGAAAAGTGTTAGGAAAAAAATGAAAGCTTCTTGTTTTAAGAGAAGTTGTGATTTTTTTTCGGAGCAGATGATTGCACATTTCTTCATTTTCTGAGATGGGGGGGTTATATCTATTCAGCACTATCAGTACATACAATTCTTCTTATTCTTTCAATTTTTAATAACGTTGTCATCTAGCTACATCCATGGTTCCTTTATACTGAGATATAGGGTGCATATTTCAAGATAGCACCCTGATGAAGAACTCACTTAGAAATTTCAGTACAATGAATTTGCATTTTTCTTCCTTATCACACTAACATTTTGATTAAGAACAAATGTATACACTTATTATTATATCCACAGTAAGGCCACACTCTTATCAGGTTCAGAGCCAGTGAATTGTTAAGCAAAACCATTTCAATCTAAGCTGACCATACATCACATTTAGCTAGTGGGCACTTCCATGCAGCTCAAATTAATAGCATTTACATACAATGGCAAGGTCTTTGTGCTTAATTGCCAACCAATCTGATGTGTCATCATGGTTTTAGTTTGATATTCATATCAGTAGTGTGCAATTATGTAGATACTTCCCACCAAAGATACTTGGTAATAGAGGATATTTTTGTCTGATTCTAACTGTAACTTATCTATTTTTGTGATATTCAATTTACAGGATAATTATTGCTCTATGTATATGATTTATGCATAATAAGTAGGATGTATAGGCCACCTGCTTGCATTAACAAATCCATTCCCTTCACTTCAGGGTTACAGAAGGAAAAAAAAAAACTTTTGCCCTTGAAATCTCCAACTAGAAAAGCAGATTATTTTAAAAAGTCACAAAACATTGATGTATGCCTTTATTATTGCTTACCATTTTCTGCTTTTTCTCTTAGCCATTATTATTGTGTCAGTGACCTATACCTTCAGTACCTTTCCCTTTAGCAATTACATGGTAAACTATTTCCATGTATCTGCAAATTAGGTTATGGTCTGCTTTGATTGATTGTGCCAAAAGTATTATATCTGTGTCAACACTTCCTGTGAAAAATGAAGCTGAGACTAATCAGATCAACATAATTCTATTTTGTTTCAGTGTAAAATCACTTAACACTCAAATGGATGTTTTCAAGTCCTCCTGACCTTTATGATGCCCACGTGGCCCATAAACCTCCATACACATTTTTAAGACAGTAACAACATAAATATTATTCATCTTACTGGATTAATTTCATGTACTGGGAAAATTCTGATATTAATTATGTCATTCTTGTGCCAGTGAGAACCTGAAGCATTAGAGACATTTAATAATGTCTTTTTTTTCTTTTTTATTTTTTGTGATGCTTATATCCTCCACTCTGTTTCTCTGTAAAACCATGTTTGCCACTTAGTGCTTGCATGCCTCAGTGATACTAATTTCTCCACCAATCAGCTTCCTGTTATGCAATGCTATAATACAGAAGTTTTGTAGAAATTGACACCCTTTGATTCATAAATACCAATCAATGTGGTTTTATAATACATATTATTATATGTAAATTAACCAGCTGATTTGTTGTTTTCTCCTGGAGAGTTGATTAGAGGTGTAAGTTTTTTTTCTGTGAAAAAAATTCTGATACTAAACTAGTCATTGTTGTTGTCTTCAACTTTAACCAAGGGAATTTCTCCTGTTGCTTGTAGACCCTCCATCCAGGAGAATTAAATTAAGTTCAGGTAGTATACCTGGGTGCTGATGCCCAAATTCCAATTTAAGAACTGCTGCCAAATCACCATAATAATCAAAGCCACTTAAAACAGCAATCTGCAAGCCAGCATGGTGACTCTGAAGATTATTACTCCAGTCTGTTAGACAATCTGTTCATGAAGACTTTGGTTTAAGCTCTGATATCACTCATTTTGTCTGCACTTTGCTCTTGATTATAAGCCATGAGTTTTTGACTGGTACTCCAGAGGCAAATGTGGAAGATTTGAAAATAGAGCTTTATAAGTGTTTTTACTGAACAAAAAAGCAAAACAAAACAAAAATAGAGACATTTCCTGGGCATAATATAATCATGAAAAAAAAGCCACAAAACTTATTTGATGATAAAAAAGAATCACTTTTTAAAGAATATTGCTCTTCTTTAATTAATTTTTTTCTCTCAGTGGGTTGTAAAGCTTGTGTAAGTTACACTTGGGTTACCTACATCAGTCACAGGAGCTTTTTTTTCAACTATGGTTAGTCCAAAGTTGTAGAGAGAAAAAAATCTAAGGAATGAAAACCAAACTATTTTTATTCAAATCTCTAGGTCATAATGTCCCTTCCCTATTGTTACCGAGTAGGATTAATTTCTCTATCAAAAGAGATGCCTAGACACACTGATTTTTGCAGTATTCCATAGAAAAGAAGCTGTTTAGCAAGGTGTAAGGATTCGCTGAGAAAGTTAGTGACTTTGTATGTGATCCATGTATATTTACCAGTTTTTCTACATTTATACATATATATATATATACATTTGTATGCGTGTAAATATATACACATATACATAAAATATATAGTCATGCATTTGCACACAGAACAAAATGCACAGCCTGACCCCAGAATAGCTTTGTAGACCATATGCCATGGATGCTGAGATCTGGCACAGCCTCTGAACTCCTGGATTTAGAGTTTGGACAGCAAGTTAAGGTTTCCTCTTGCTCCCTTCCAACATTTAGCACTCAGAACAGAGTTCCAACAGAACTAGAAGAAATGTCACCCTTATGCCTGTCTGCCATTATCTGTTTCCTTTGTCTCTTAAATACCCTGCATCAGGCAAAGCAGAGAAAAAGAAGTTTAGTGTAGCGTGAAGAAATAGGTGTTTGTGCAGAACAGAGTCGAGTACTGTCAAGAGTAACCTAGAATGGTATGATCTCCATTCAGTTTTGGAATATTGTTTCTGTTACCTTCACTATCTATTTGAATGGAAATCTATACTGCATTTCAGTCACCTTCATTATTACAACATTGGTTTATCTCCTTACTTAAAAATCATTTTCTTATTACTCAGTCAAAGAGTTAAAAATTAATTGTTGTGAGTGTCAAGTATTACCACAAATTATTGTCAAAGAGGAGGGCACTCACAGCAGAAAAATCAAGGGTGAGCCTAGGGAGGATTCAATGCCTCTTTGATGCCCTGAAAGTGCAGCTCAAAACTTTAATTGCACACTTCTGGTCAAAGCAGGGATATGACATCCCATCATATAGGCTTTCTCTTCTCAAATAGATAGATTTTAGCTTCACCTCTCATTAGCCATTCCTTCATTGCAGTACCACAAAGCTAACTTTTAATTTGATAACACCTTATTTTTTTCATTATGAATACTTTGTGACCTGGTAGCTACCAGCATGCTTTTCACAGGTTCAGTAGCTATGTTGACATCAGAAAATTCCAGTGTATTTTTCTGAAAATGAGGCCAACTGGTACAGAATAACCCCTGTCAGTATCTTTGTTCCCTTATTTTCCAAAATGGGATGGAAAATTACAAACTACCTTTTGCAAGTTCTCCATGGCCTCTGTAAACTCCTAAACCTTGCTCAAGAATTGCCTAGAATACTGAATTTTGACTTGGGCAACAAGCATATCAAAGGATCATTTTTACAGTTAAGTAGTGGAGCATATATTTTATATACAGAATAAAAGGAGCATTCTCTGCCACTATTAAATTGAACAATATTTTTTATTATTTTATCAAGGAACGTTCAAAAATAAATATACATAAAATCAGTTAGTTACATTATTTGGCTCAAAAATTACTGAAGTTTGCTTTGTTTCATTCTAAGATTGTGGTGTTTCCATCATTTTAGGTTCTTAAGAGATTGCAAACTATCCTCAAGGTTTCAGCCTCTGTTTCCTGTGATCTTTAACAGAATTTAGAAGTTGACAGGTTGCCTGCAGTTTCTAGATGTAGTATTGTTTCTCTTGAGTGCTGAAGATGTGATAGCATTCCTTACTGACCGGTCTCAGTGTATACCCCACAGATAGCTTACTCCCATTGCACGAACTACTTCTGAGAACGCTCCTTTATTTTTCTTCCCCTCGGAAGAACGAAAGTTAATACCACAAAAGGGTTGTGATGCTCTCGTTTTTAGATCCAGTTTCAAGCATGGACATTTGCAAGTGGCTTTAAGAACATGGTGAATCAAAGCCAGTCTTCTTGCTAGTCACTTGTCAGCTGATAGTGTAGATATTTGGCAACCAGATACTGTTAAGAATGCAGAAGAAAACAGAACATTGAGTGGCTAAATATATGGAGAAACAAAACCAAAACTTAATCCAAAACAACAAGTCCTGTCGTAGCAGAAGTGTATTAAGCTCTAAAAACAGTTCACTTGGAATTTGGACTAAACAACTGAAGGCTGAAGAAATCCAAGTTCAAGAACAGCTCTGAAAAACTCAAGGTATTAGGAAGCAGATGTAAACTAAAAATAAAACCAGTTAGAGCCCAGACAGATCCATGTTTGCAGCACTGCAGGAACCAGGCAGTTGTTGCATTTGCCCTACAGCAGGGTCCTGGTAATGACACTGGATACCTGCCAGTTGCTAATTATCCTTACACTAGGAACTTTAAAGCGCTGCTTTCTTCCACCTAATGCCTTAGCTTTAGCTCAAAGGCTCAAGAGGGCCACCTGATCAGAATGACATAAATTTGATTATATAGTGTACATTGACATCTCAGTGGCCTAAAGGGCTCCCGGGGCACTAGGAAGAGCTTTTTCTTAATAAGGTACCAAGAGTCCATTTCACTATGACTTGTACACTTTGATGCATAGAAATGGGTGTTCTGACATGTTTTAGTGTTTTTATGTTTCTGTTACATTCTTAAGCAAAGGAAACATGAAGATTGCTAAAGTAAACAAAAAGGAAGAGAAGAAGGATACTTTGCATGTGTCTATGTTGATGCATGTCTGTGCCAAGAAATGATGTCGTAGCTTAATACTACATGCACACAGTCATTAAATATTCCTTATGTTTCACATTGATGTATTTGTTTCCGTTATTAAAGTCAAATAGCTCTCTGTGTTCAGACAATAATACATAAATATCTTATACATATGTAAGAAAAATTCTCATCCTTGAAGAGTTTATACACTTAACAGTCATATTAAGAGAAATATAAGTTATTCTAAAAATATATGATCGTCACCATTAAAATATGAACACAAAGTTGTGAAAATATTTTTCAAGTAAAATCTGAGAAAACATGATCACTTTGCTCAATGCAATCAATTGTATGCTTATGAAAAAACGCTGATATAACACAAAATCTTTCAGAATTAAGTTAATATATAGTTTGCAGGATCACTTGTTTTGCTGGTTTCACTAACTGTATTGGTATTAGAAATATTGCTTCACGTCAATTAGTTTTTAAGCTTTACATCTGAGGTGGATTCTAATCGTGTGGATTTCTCAGAATTTCAGCTAAGCCTGATTTAACATTGTGCTGCTAGTATTTTTAATAAGTTTTTTCCTTATATTTATTTAAATTATTAAGCACATATGCACAGGAATTGCTCTTGTGAGTGTGATGCCTTAGGATTTTAGATTTGTATTTTTCAAATTCTGTGCTGCATTAGTGTATAACTCCAAACTCCATATAGAATGTTAGTTAACTGTTCACATTTTGGTCAGACAAAACAATCCCTCTAGGCTTGAGATCCAAGGACAGCCTACTGTCACAGGCCCCGGAAAGCACAAACAAAAGTGATTTGGGGGTATATGACTTCATAACCTGAAGCTTAAATTGGAGGATTAACCCCTGATATGTAAATGGACAAAACGTACATCTGTCTGAACAACATGTGACCCTCATTCATCTCACACTTAGCCCCTCTTGGAGGCTTTTGACTGTCCAAGGTGTACCTATTGAATACCTTTAATAAATACCTACTTTTATTCTCTTAATCTTGTCTAGTCTCTGTTCCAGGTAGCAACTCCAAGGCATCATGTGAATAATTATCAATGTTCCTTTGCTTCCATAAGAGAGTGGACATTAGCTACAAGTGTGAAGACATTTCTTATTGCAAAAAAATTTGTTCAATATTTTGTTTTATAAACCTATTGCTTTGAGAGGGTACAGGTGTAACAGGGTAAAATTACCTAGCAGGTGATACTTAGCTGACTGTTACAAGTAACAGCGCAGACAGGCTGAAGAACTTAGTCCTAGTTTGTTCTTCCTTGAAGATATTACATAAGAAATATTTTAGAACTATTTTTGGCTTAGCACAGCATGCTTTTGAGGATGTTTTCTTCCAAAAAATACAAAAAGATCACACACTTGAAATACTTTTGTGTGAGAGTATCTGCTGTGATAAGTGGGCTGAAGGCTTTTAGTGCAGAAAATCCTAAAACACTGCTGTTTGTTAAAAATGTCTATAATTCAACACAAATTGGACAGACTTTTTGAGTTGAAAAGTTCTCCTTTAGATGGGTCATTTTCTGTATTTTAAACTTATTGCCAGATCGATAAATTCAAAATAGTTTTTTCTTTATCACAAACCTGTCATTGTGAAATAAAAAAAAAAAAATAAAAGAAAACAAAAAAAGACCCCCAAAATCGAAAAGGAATACTAACATCATAGTGTAACATCCACATTTTTTTCCTTAAGCACCCTCTTGTAAAAAGCTAGTTACTCTTGGTAATGATAGTAATAATAACTACAAAATATCCCCAGAAAACAACTTCTCCGTTCTCAGCTTCCACTGTGAAAGAGAAGCACACATGGTAAGAGCTTGCTTTGATGGATTTGAGAAGAAAAAGACAACATATTACCAGCAGTTCCCAGAATACAATCGTTTTTTCATCAAGATGATACTTGTAACTCACAGAAATGGAAACAGGAATCTTTACATTCATATATTTTGAAGAAATCAAGATATTTCTTCTTTATCTTAGTTACTTCCCTAAATAGACCAGCTATTATTATTACTATTCCATCACAAAAAAATCATGCAGAATCTTAGTATCGTGTTTCAAAATGCATTTACGTGACACTGCCCTTGCAATCCAAACTGAGGCCTTTTTTCCCAGAATAATTTGATATACAAGGAATTATTTATACAGAGATAATGTCCATAGAGTTGGCCTTAGTTCTTCATATCCAGACATTTGAGCTAAATCTCTTTCTTCAGAAGAGGACAAAGGAAGAAGATTATGTCTGGTATTGCTTCCTTTTGAACACCAATAATAACACTCTTAATCTCTTTTTAATTGTAGCAAGAACAAAGTCAAAGGAGTGAGACATGTCATTATATCCTTCTCTTTTTCCTTCTGGTTTTTTGATTTGAGAGCATTTTCATAATTCACATTCCTGAATTGTAAAGAAGGATAATGTCCTGTGTATAAATTTACTTTCTATTTTCCTGCATTGTTTCTTAATGGTCAGGCTCAACATTACTTTATGTTTGTTTACATACTAAAGTCTACAAAACAAAAACACCAAAAAAAACCTTTTCTCATGAGAATAATTTACAATAAACATAATAGTAAACATTGCGCTCTTGAACCATATGGGGTACTGACTTCAGGTGTCAAATTGTAAATGCTGTATGTAGAACTGACTGGTGTGTTACGGCGCTGCTGACTACATTTTGAACCATCATGCAGACATGATGCTCAAATATCCCAATGAAGATATTCCCTGCAAATGTAGGCTCTTTGTAATATGACTTACTTAGCCTTAACATCTTTCTTAAATAAAAAAAAAAAACCAGAAACAAAACAGCAACAATAAAAAACCCTCTCTATTATTATTAAAACAGAAACAGGCAAACAAAAACCTAGTAATGTTCAAAGCTAAACATGAATTAATAGTGACACCCAGTGGTCAGGCAAAATTGCTGTTAATTGCTCTAATGTTCCCCATAGGAGGTGCTGAGGTTTGCTAGTTAGAGGGTGAGGTTCTCAGTGTATTCAGCCATCATTATCTCAAGGTCAGTCGGTTTCTAATTTTGACAACATGGCATTAATTAGACCTAAGGTCATTGAGTGCTGTGTTCAGTGCTTGTTTCTTGATATTGTTTACTTTTGCTGACATTCCAGATAGTAATCATATCAATAGACTATAACAGCCAGTATTAGAGATTACAAAACAGACTCCAAAATTAATAAAGAGCAGTTATACACCAGAGCATAAGTCAAATGCCTTGCAATAAAAGGAGTAGGAGAAAAATTGAATTTCTCTAATCTTTTCTATAACACGCATTTCAGTAGATTGCTGACCAAAGCAAGAGGTTTTCCATATGTGAAAAATCAAAGTTTAGTCTTGAATTAGATAAAATCCGACAACTTATTGATAATTTTAGTACCATGAAATTCTGAGGAAATCTCTACAAAGGGTGTTTCTGAACTGATTTATATTCTGAGATGTGTTCTAAGATGTGCACTGATTTCACTCTGCAGCTGAAGATCCCAGAGTGTCCTGCTGCAGCTAGAGTTAATGCTTCCAGGCACTGCTGTCACAGCTCCAACTGCAGCAAGAGGCTCTTCCCTGGCCTGACTTATTGTACAAACTGAGACCCCAGAATATTAAATGCTCACTTTGGCAAAAGCTGTGGAATGAATCTATTTTTATGTGAAGATGCCAGAGGTACTGAGTCTTTAGGCAGCCAAACCAAGTCCAGAGAAGATATGAGACTCATTCTCTAAAGTCTAGAAAACTCATCAAAACCAGCGTGTTTCGGAAAAAAACATTCGTGACTCAGTTTCCCCTTTTGTGAACATGTGCATATAGAATAGAAGCATGTCTTTTTGAAACGGCAGATCTGCAATAGGACAATAAGGACTCTACATACAAACTAATTGCAATGAGTAATTTGCCTTATTATGGTGTGTTGTATTTAGTTATATGACAAGGCTTTGGTAATGGGGGGCTGCAGAGTTCTTGTGTGAGAAGCTGCCAGAAGCCTACCCTCTTTCTGACAGAGACAATTTCAGACAGCTTCAATACAGACCTTCAGTTGTCCAAATCTGTGCCCATCAGTGACATTGGTGGGACATCTGTGGGGCCAAAAATCTATTTAAAGTAAAAAAAAAAATTGCACAGCAGAATTGTAGAAAAGAATGAGAATATGGGAGAGAAACAGCTGTGCAGATACCATGCTAAATAAAGAAGGAGAGAGAGGATGTGCTGTAGGAACTGGTATTGACATTCTCTTGCACCATATGATGAAGATTATGGTGAGGCAAGCTGTTCCCCTGCAGCCCATGGAGTACCCCACAATGCCACAATTTACAGAGAGCCCATGAAGCAGAAGGCTCCTGGTGGGAGCTGTGGCCCGTGAAGAGGAGCCCACGCAGGATCCAGAATTTTGACAGGACTTGTTGACCCTACAGGGAGCCCATTCGGGAGCTATCTGCTCCTGAAGGATGGCAGTCCCTGGGAATACCACACGCTGGAGCAGTCATTTAAGGAGTGTCATGTGGGTGGGACACCCTACAGGAACAGGGAAAGAGCATGCAAAGGAATCAGTGGCAGAGGTAAAGTGTTATCAACTGAACACAACCCTCATTATCCATCTGTCTGCACCACTCATGGGGAGGTGAGCAATTCAGGGTCAAAGTTTAGTCTCAGAAGAGGGACGGTGAAAGGAAGGTGTCTTCTGTTTCTTTTTATTTCTCACTTTTCTACTCTGTGATTAATTAGCAACAAATTAAATCAATTTTCCCCACAATGACTCTGTTTCTCTTCTTTCTGCTCTTCCTATCATGACCCATGAGCTTTTCATTGTTGTTTTCTTCCCCTGTCTTGATGAGGAGAGGGAATGAGAGAACACCTTAGTGGATGCCTGGCAGCCACTCAAGGTCAATCCACTCTAATTATTCACATAAGTCTACCTCCTCAGCACTTCTATCAGAGGAGAGGGCCTGTAAATGCAGAATCTGTGCTCCAGTTGGGTTTTACACACAGCACTTAGCTTTGCTTGAAAGACAGGTCAAGAACAGAGCAGCTTTCAGTCAAATATAGCAGCAGTCCTAAGAGCATTGAAAGTGATTTTTGAGAGGCTGCCATCGCAATTTGCAGTCATTATGCAGGTGAAGTGAATCTCACTCTCAGAAACTAATGGGTGTTTCATTCAGAAGCATTATCCTAACTGTGTATGAGGTAGAGAAATGATTAAAGGGGATTTTGTATCCTGTTATTAGTATTATAACTAAGCATTATATTACCATACAAAAAGTAGTTCTCACAGCAACTATCTTCCTGTGCAATTTCACGGAACTGAAACTACAATTTTGCTGAAGACCTGTTGTTTATCATCCAGTACTATGAAGCTGAGCCACTAGTAGATCAGGGTTTTCCATAAGGACATTGATTTTTAAAGTAGATTAACTGAATGAATGTTCAAAAGACAGCTTAAGTGAAAAGGTGACAAAGAGAAAAATTAAACAACAAAATTCATTAAATGAAATATTCTTTGTCTAAGAGCCAATGATCATGATATAAACCCGAAAAGCATTGCAAAAATAGTGAGATTACAGCAGCTATTACTCAACAATATAATTCTCTTTTGATTTTCCTCCTTTTAGTCTTACCCACTTCGCTGTAATGCTTACAATTAAAATCCAAATCTCTCCTTACAATTAGAATCTTAGAATCATACAATTATTAATGTTGAAAAAGACCTCTAAAATCATCAAGTCGAGCCATCAACGAAGCACCAACATTGTGTTCACAACTAAACCATGTTATCAAATGCCTTATCCACACATTTTTTGAACATTTACAGGTGTGGCAACTCAGCCACTTCACTGGGCAGCCTGTTCCAATGCTTGACAAACCTTTCTGTGAATATGTTTGGGTTTTTTTAGTATCTGATCTAAATCTTCCCTGGTGCACCCTGAGATCATTTCTTCTCATTCTGCCGCATGTTACCTGAGAGGGAAGACCGACCACCACCTGGCTACAAGCTCCTTTCAGGGAGTCATGGACAGCAATATGGTCCCTGCTAATAAGCCTCCTTTTCTCCAGGCTAAACAACCCCCGTTCCCTCAGCCACTCCTCATCAGACTTGTCTTCCAGACCTCCAGCACCTTTGTTTGCCTTCTCTAGACATCCTCCCAGTGTTTTGTGTCCTTCTTGTAGTGAGTGTTCCAAAATTGAAGATGGGATTTGGGGTGCCAAGTACAGGGAAAATAAACCATATGGAGCAGAAGTAATAGGAATGCCTCTTACATAGAGGTCATGTGGTG
The DNA here is from genome assembly GCA_013397315.1 of Donacobius atricapilla. Taxonomy (NCBI): domain Eukaryota; kingdom Metazoa; phylum Chordata; class Aves; order Passeriformes; family Mimidae; genus Donacobius; species Donacobius atricapilla. The sequence continues at coordinate 13,118 of WBMY01000519.1, forward strand.
TTCGTTCTGAAAGGATTGAACAGGTTAATGCATATTGTTGGTCTTCTGCAATGCTTAGTGTGAAACAAACACTTGTGCTTTGTTTATTAGGAGAGGTAGATTCTGAATTAACACTTCTAATCAAAAATTCTTAGTCACTAAGTTTTCAAAGAGAATTTTCGTCACTCTTCTGATGATCAGGGACCTTTGAAGGATCCCATGTTGCATAGCCAAAAATATTTGACATTTCTTACCCTTTGGGAAACTCCTGATTTTTCTTCTTTCAGTGGCACCCTGAAGGTCCTCATGTGCATGGTTTATGAAAAAAAGGGGACAAATATTATGAGAGGAGAAACACTTATAGAAAGCTGCAGACAGAAGTTGAGTAAAGGAGTTCAGAAACACTTTTCCAGTTTGGTGCTAACAAAGGTCTGGGGACCTTTGAGGAAATGGCACAGCCCTACTTATTTCCCTGCCAATGAAACTGTGAAATTCAAAGGTAAAGGAGTCACAGAGTGTATTTATTGAAAGAGTAATGAAAAGTCCTTTTCAGTGGGAGCTCTCCCAGGAGGCACAAAAAGAGCTGCTACTTCCCCAGTCATACTACTACGATTGTTACTTTTTTTGGGTAACTTTGGCAATTCCACAGTTACACCTCCTAAAGTGAATCTGTAAAGCAAAATTTCAAGCACTGTCTGGTTGTCTGTATGTGATTCCAAAACATCTTCCAACTTAATATCATGGTTGAACACAGGGATGATAGCTGGTGAAATAACTTGTGATTTTCTTGATGATTACGGCTTAGCAATTCTTCACATACAAGTCAGTTCTTTGTAAGAACTAAAAACTTATTCCTCAAAGCAACATATAAATTAAAACCACTAACTGATAGAAAGATGGATAAGTTGCTAAAACTGGTAGGATACTGATCTTGTGATTGTAATGTGTTTTTCTCCAGCTGTTCTGATAACAATACTGACAGTTCTGCTTTCATTTAATTCACAGTGTCTGTGCAGTATTGTAGATTGAAATCAAATTATTAGATAGTTGGCCAAGCCTTTAAAAAGTGAAAAATTCTAATACAAGAGTTATAATTAAGATAATGGAGGAAAATGAATGAATCATCTTTGATCATCAGAGTATCGCAGTTTATCCCAGCATCTGAAATCTTTAAAACAGAGGCACACAATTCAATACTATTTGTTTGATAATTGTCAAATTATACTCTTGAAGAAAAATAAAAGATTGCAGGGCTAGTTATTCACTAAATCCCACATGAGTATAGTTCACAAGTCAGAAAGGTCAAAGTGTATTCTTCCTTCCCTATGTTTCTCTACTGTTTTAGCTGGTAAAGTATAGATTTTTGTTTCTTTCTTTTTAATATTTTCTTCCAAGTAACCTACATTTTACAATGTGGTATCAGGCTGTCTGTAATTTGCTGTTGCAGTGAAACTGTGAGCTAAATAATAACTGGTCGATTCTCAGCTGGCAGTTAAGGCAGTTACCTAAATATTCACCAGGAGCTTGTTGCCTCTACTCTTTGCAATACCCACATATAGTCTGGTTCTCGAATTCATGGTAACTCAAAACTCTTCATCTCCACTTGTTAGAAATGTATCTTGGGAAGCCAACCTGAAAGAGAAAAAAGGGGCCAAAGAGTCATACTATAGATACTGAAATGGAATCAAGACTGAGATTGGATTTGGTTCTTTTTTTTTTCTTCCCTTTTATTTTATAAGGCCTGAATTCTGGTACAGACTGCTGAAATAAGTAATTTGTTTGAATCCAAAAACTATCTCAGAAGAGCTCTTCTGAGTAGGAATTGATTACTGGGCTCTTAATCTGTAAGGCATTGCCATGCCTTTATGCATATAAAATGACCAAAAACTATTTCACTCAAAAAGCATTTAGGTTTAAAATCTACCATGTAATCTCTTGCAGCACAATAAACTGAAACTATTACAGACTGTTAAGGTGATTCATTTGCAAAGCCAACAATTATACAGCCATTTAATTTTGCTCTTACCTATTAGCATTAATATCATGGAAAAGCATGTTAATTTTCATTAAAACAAGGAGCACAAAATCCATAGTAAAACATATTTATTCACTGTAATCAAACTTTGCCTTTTTCATGGTTTAACCCCAGCCAGTAGCCAAGCTCCAGGTAGCCCTTCACTCGCTCCCCCACCAATGAGATTGGAGAGAGAATTGAAAGGGTAAAAGCTGGAAAACCTGTGGACTGAGAAAAAGACAGTTTAATAGGGTAAGCAAAAGCCAAGCTTTGCATACAAGCAAAGCAAAGCAAGGAATTAATTCACAGCTTCCCATGGACAGGCAGGTGATCAGCCATCTCCAGGAGAGCAGTGCCCCATCACACATAACAGTTACTTGAGAACACTATCACTCCAAACATCCCATGCTTCCTCTTTCATCCCTCCACTTTATCTACTGAGCATGATGCCAAGTGGTCTGGAATATCCCTTTAGCCAGTGTGAGTCACTTGTCTTGGCTGTTTCTCCTCCCAACATCCCATGCACCTTAAGCCCCCCTGTTGTTGGAGCAGTATGAGAAACAGAAAAGGCCTTGGCTCTGTATAAGCCCTGCTCACCAGTAACAAAAACCTCTCTAAATTACCAACCCTGTGTTCAGCACAAATCCAAAACACAGCCCTATACCAACATCTGTGAAGAAAATTAACTCTATCCCAGCCAGAATCAGCAGGACCTTTCAGAGAGCCTGGCGCTGAGGTAGTGGACCAAAACACATCCTTACAATTGTTGCAAAGTTTTTAAAATATAATACTAGTGCTCATTATTGATGCACCTTGTTTCTAACTGTTTATAACTTAGAAACAGCATCTCAATTTTATCTCATTCTTATGGTCCAGAGGATGGAAATGTAAAATATAAAACTCCATGTCAAAAAAAAACCCCAAAAAACAACCGCAACAAACAAACAAACAAACAAAAAATACCCAAACCAAAAAATCCCTGTAATTTAAAAACAGACCTAAGTGAAATATTTCCTTTTTGCAAAAAATATTTAAGAAGTGAACATTTCATATTTAGTTGAAAATTATAGACAAGGATTTGAAGATGATTTGAGAACTTAGACCAAGAACGTTAGCTCAGTTACCTTGACTCTTTCCTACAGTGTCATGACTGTACCATGTGTTCAAGTTGAATAGGAGCTGTTGTTTGGAAACTCAATCCCAAGGACTAAAAATTGTCCTTAAATCCCGGTTTAGGACATCAACTTGGAACAAGACAGCTACTGACCTATCTTTAAGAATTTACTTAAGAGCTTTCCTGGATCTTGTCTAATACCAAAGAATTTGTCTAAAGACAATAGGCAGTATGTATTTGAAATAGAGAAATGGCAGCGACTGGAAAAATGAAGGACCAATGAGGATATACCTGTAAGGTGCCATGCAAGTTGGAGAAACACACAAATTTCAGTTTACAGATAATTTCAAAATATAAATAGTAAAGGGGATTTATATGTATTAGCATTGTATGCTGAAGGATATTTTGATTGGCTGAAAAGAAGCTATTTGACAAAAGTTTTGGGAGTTTCACATAATGGTCAAAAACTTTCTTAACTAAAGACATTGTAGCGGAGCCTGCAGTAAGGAATAATGGATGCCACTCAGAAGTCTTTACTTTTTCTAGCAGAAAAAGGCAATGGTGCCCCTTTTTGCCCTCCCTTTTTACCATAATTCTGGGACAAATCAGTCAAAGAATCCAACACAATAATAGAGTTGAAGGTATAAAGATATTGGACATACTGGATAGAATTTCATTATATGCCGTTGTTGTCGTTCTTTTCTTACCCAATACATACTAATCCCTTGGGGGCAGCAGCCAATGAATTAAAAAGTTTGAGGAAGCCTCACTTTAAAATTGTAATCAAAGAAAGTTCAAGATTCAATGCTTCAAACTTTCAATAACAATATATGAAACCATACTAAATATGGCTTCATTTGGACTAAACATTCAATTGGGTATTTTTGAGTGCAATCACCACATTGTGCTGATGGTCATATGATCTCATTTTTGTTCGGCTATATAGGTCTATTGACCTCGAATAGTGTAACTATATAATGGATATAATAATAAAACTACCCTGCTTTTAGGAAGAACTTTTCACCCAAGGATGTCAAAGCATTTTAGAAAAGAGGTCGGGATCATTATCTGCATTGGCTGGTGGAACAGGAGCCAAAGAAGAAAACTGACTTGACCAAAGTTGTCTAGAAGACCTGTAATATAGCCAAAAAGAAAAAGACTCTTTTGTGCTTTGGTGCCAGCATCAGGAGACCAGACAAAGCATTGTGAGATTACTGTTTTTCCCAATCTTGTTTTACTGCTCCATTATTGAGATATGGGAAAGTGCTCCAGATATATATGTGTATATTGGGCAAGGAAATGAAATCATCTTAGCTTTCAAAGCTTTCCCCATCAAAACCAGCTTCATTTCAATGAACTAATAATACCACATTCAAACCCATGTATATATGCATAAAAAAAACACCGCAGTTGCAAATATCAGTAAACCCCAAGATTTTAAGATTTTACAGAGTGAATGAAAGTTATGGGAAAAGATGTGTTGATCAACACTATGGTGGAGGTATGGGTTAGCCTAAGTACACTTAGGATAGGACGTTGCCAGTAGGACAGCGGGGTTCATCAGTGTTTGCACGTGGAGTATAGGTTTGAAGGGAAAACTGAGACACTGTCTGACTCCAAAATCTTTTTACTGAAATATGTCATTAATGGACTATGTTTATACCTTCTGAAAAGTTAAACTGTAAACCAGCAGTTTTTCTCCCCTAACAGTTATCCAAAGTTCTCTGAAGAAGATATTGTGGAAGAATTGGAAGATATTACTATTATACACTGAAGACACTTTGGCTGATCACAAGCCCTGGTCTCAGACAGAGCACCAGGAAAAAGATCAGTTGGAGGAAACCTCCCGGTCTTCTGCCTCCAGGCAGGCAAAGATTTGAAGTAGTATTTTCTTCAGTGAAGATCAACATGCCTAAAATGGAAGAAGTCAAATTTCATTAGATTGTAGACTATGGTATTCAACTTTTCAGATAATGAAAACCTGGAGATTCTAGCCATGCCCACTATGTCTTTGCAATATAGTTTCTCTTTCCCATTCTGAAATCCAAACAGCTCAGATGACATCTGAGTAGTTGCAAACTCTGCAAGACCTCCCTGTGTCCTAAAAAGCTTCTGTTTATGCCACCTCTGAAATGTGACTTTCTGCTTCTTGTTACTCAGTGAAGATGTCTGGCCTCTACATAACTAGTCTGCTCCCTGCCTCAGTGCTGTGACTCACTTTTTCCCATATTTTGTTTATATCTTACAAAATTTTTCACCTTGAATAGGTACAGCTTCTTCCCATGTAAAGGTGGGAACCCTCAATTCAGAGGGTTTTTTCCTGGTCACTGCCCCTCAAGGAACTTTTATACAAATGAAAAATGATCAGATCAAAAGCTACTGTCTGATGTGAGAGTTCCAGCCTCTCAGTGTTCACCTAGATGATCCTAAAAAAATTATAAGTCTCCCAATATTTAAAACAGCTACTGAGACAGTCAAGTTTTTCTATCTTGATTTAAAAGCCTATAATTTATTTGCCTCGTCCCTTTCGTTTAAAGAACTGTCAATTTTTAATACAGTGAAGACGTGTAAGAGCTAAGTTGACTGACATCCAGCCATTGACCCAAAAACATAAATAACTGCCATAATGAGGAATAGGGTAAATATCGACTAAGGATTTGTTCAGTATTGCTCCCATAGAAGAAATAAATGTCAAGACATTAAAGCATTTTTCAGTGAAAAATATGTATATATGTGGGGGGTTTTTGTCTCCTTGTCACACAGTATCCACTGTGATATTTACAAAACAATTTAGATAGCTCAATACATTACAGCCAACTTTTGGAAATGTGTAACAGACACAATTCCCAAAGGCAACACAAGAAAGTTAGACGTTTCATCTGCAGCTGCTTTAATAACAAAATGAAAAACTGCAATCCACTTTTATTAAAAAGTCTTAAAATGCCTCAGGGAAAAGTGGGATCATAGTTTTAAATTTCTTTAGGTGACACAAAAAGTCATTATCTTTTATCCAAGACTGCATTTTGTTTGGTTCTATAAAACACAATGAAGGCACATCTGCAGCAACTTGTAAAAAAAAAAAAACATACAAAAAGGCACATCTGATAACATTTTTTATACTTGCAATGTTTCAATGTAGCGGTAATTAAGAATTTTTTTATGAAATCTTGAAGCAAATGCAACTGTTGCAAAAACACCCCAACAAAACAACAAAGAAAAAAAAAAAACACAAAGAAAACAAGGCACCAGCTTTTTAACATCTTTAGTGAGCATTATGATAGCCAGGCTATGCTATACAATCTGGTTTTTATTTTATTGCACAGAACATTCAAAGACTCTAATTTTTAAGTTTATTTGTGTCCGTAAATGTTTCCATACATGTCTTTCTGTGCCTTTGAATATGAAATGAAAATTTTGATTTCCAGTAATTCCTTACTTTTAGTTAAATTCAGAGTTAAAATTTACATCACACTTAAAATACAAAATACACAGAGTGCTAAAATAAAAATACCTAATTTTTATCAGGCATTTAGGCCATGCAAATATGTGATTTATGTTGCAAAACATGTTAATACTAAGCAAAACAGTCTTTCTATGTGTATGACTGGACGTTTAGTTTTAGTTTGTTGGGGTTTTTTTGATGGATTTAACATACTGGACCAGGCCTCTACAGATATTTACATTATTACCAAACTTCAAACAACGATTTCATTTGTTTGTTTGACATACAAATTTTGAAAAAAAAATTGGATCAGCTTATGTTTTTTTTACTAAATTTTATAATTAGAATTTTTTTTTTNAGAGGGTATCCACAGCTTCTCAGGGGAACCTATTTGAATAATTCACCACCCACCCAGTAAAGAATTTGTTCCTAATATCTAATCTAAATCTACCCACTTTCAGGTTAAAATCATTACTCCTCATCCTATCTTTACACTCCATTATAAAGAGACCATCTTTCCTGTGGGCCTACTTTAGACAATGGCAGGATGCCATAAATTCTCTTTGGAGTCTTTTCTCCAGGTTAAACAAGCCTACCTTTCTCAGCCTGATCTCATAGCAGAGGTGTTCCAACCTTATGATCATTACTGTGACCCTCTTCTGGACCAGGTCCAAAAGGTGCACATCCTTCTTGTGCTGGGGGCCTCAGAGCTGGATGCAGCACTCCAGGTGGGGTCTCACAGGAGGAGAGTAAAGGAGTAAAGAGGAAGAATCACCTTGACCTGCTGGTTATGCTTCTTTTGATGCAGACCAGAATACTGATGGCTTTCTGGGCTGTGAACAGAGATTGCTGGGACATGTTGAGTTTCTCATCAACCAATCTCCCCAAGTCTTTCTCCACAGCCTCTCTCTCAATCCCCTCATCACCCAGCCTGAATTCATATCTGAGATTACCCCAACCCAGATACAGGACCTTGCATCTGGCCTTGCTGAACTTCATGGTGTTCTCATGGGCCAATCATTTAGCTGTCAAAGCACCTCTACAGGACATTCTTTTCATCTAGAATGTCAGTCACACCACACAGGTTGGTGTCATCTGCAATCTTGGTATGGCCACACTCCGTCCCACTGTCCACATTCCCAATAAGTGTGTTAAACAGTATCAGTCCCAATACCAGTTCTCTGAGGAACATCGCTCATCATTGCTCTCTGCTTGGACACCAAGCCATTGACCACAGCTGTTTGAGTGCAAACACACAGTCCATTTCAAAGCCAAGTCTCTCCAAGTTTAGACACAAGGATGTTCTGTGGAACATCAGATGTCTTGAAAAAGTCCAGGTAGATGACATCAGTCCCTCTTTTGTTATTCATTGGCACTAAAACTCCATCATAAAAGGACAGCAACTGTGTCAGGTAAATTTGCACTTAGTGCAGCCATGCTGGCTTGTCAACACTCACCTCTCTGCTTCCCATTTGCCTTAGCACAGCTTCCAGGTGGATTTCCCTCATGACTTTGTTGGGCACCTATATGAGACTGACCAGCCTGCAGTACCCCTGTTCTTCATTTTTATTGTTCTAAAAATGAAGGTACTATTTCCCCTTTTCCAGTCAGTGCATGTTGCAGCATCTCTCTTATTAGAGGGTAGAAATGAGCCGAGACACAGAATTCTTGTTAAACACAGCATAAAAAGGGTCCTGGTTTATTCATAGATTAGTCATCTTAACTCCAACTATTTGCTGACTCTGGCTGCAGCAAGCTCCTACCTTAGGTTTCCCTTGCAGCCTCTGACTGCTGGTTATTTCCTGCTTAACTGTGACTGCCTGTATTGGTTTGCAGACTCTGAATGCAGGCTTTCACCTAACTAGACTATGGCTGCAGGTTCCAATTGCAGACCCAGACTGACCTTACAGCAGTGTGTCTCTCTCCCCAGGATCCTGCATCATGAGTCTCGCCTTCATGCTCTTCAAGATCTGTCCTCCATGATGATCCTCCCCTTACCAGCTAACCCCCTCTCTTATCTCACTCATCCTCATGGGATATAGACATTATTCATCAGGGGTAAGATCACCTGTAGTCCCTGCTCCTACAAGTGGGAATTTCACTGGGGTACCATGAATTTTTAATTATGATGAGTAGTGATTAGTGATAGATTTCAAAGGAAATAGCAAACTTGATCATAAGCAAGCCCCTTTATTCATAAAGGCTCCTTTATACATATTTAATACATTTTATATATTCTTAAGTCTGCTTTAGTTCTTTGTGACACTTCGGAGAATTTGCTTTAAACTGGGCGCTGTGCTTTGTTTGAAACATTTAATAGGAGTTGGAAATTACAAATCCTGACTGCTGCTAAAAGTAAAAGATTATAATCAAAGTAAAATCTTAATCATAACCAAACAATAACTGATACTGTCTCCTCAAAGGGCAAGACATTTTAAATAATATACTATTATTATATAGGCATGATCTATGGTTCAGAATTCTTTCTTCAACAAATCTCTTTAAGATTTGAACATCTAGAAAGAGCGGTGACATTAAATGGATATAAGGATGTCTGTCTAGAAAAATGAGGACTATTAGAATGAGCTGTCGGACTCATAAACTACATCATAATTCAAGTATCTATTTGACCCTACTTAAAGGAATTTTTCATTGAAAATATTTCTTCTAGACATACTTCTGTACAAAAATACTCCTTATGAGGGACTGTTCTGCAAAAAGTGCTGAAGTCCTTACTAAATTACTTCCCTCACCCCCACCCCACAGAATGCAGAATATGGCTATGTCTTAGATGCTTGTGTAGCTTTTTAAAGTGAAATAGATTGTGCCATTCTGACACTCCATTTTGTGATTAATTGAAAGTTTTATGCATACTGTGATGCTGAAATATGAGCTATTTGGTATGACAAAAAAAAAATCAAACAAAAAGAAACCCCATTGTAAACACTGATCACGTCACGGAGAATGTGATATGACCTCTTAGGAATAGAAATAAAAGTCTAGATATGTACCCAGAAAGCCAGTAAGTACTGTAAAATGGTAAATATTAAGGACCCAGTAACTTTGGGAAACTTGATCATTGTCTAATTTGAAACCTCTGAAAGACATTGGATCTGTGGGAAAATGAACTATGCTATAATATAAGTAAATTAGTCTGGAGGTCCAATTGTTAACTGAATGTTACACCATCTGGATGAGATAAAGAGGAAATTGAAAAGTGTATTAATACTAATAGAGCTGTATAGAAAATACGAATCACATAAAGATTTTAATGAAAAGTTGAAACACAAGCTGTCGATATAGTCTAGAGAACTCGAGACATGCACAGACCAACAATATTAATATCAAAGCATGTTGGAAAATGACCAGAGGGATTTCTTCAGATAATGAGTCCACAGGGATAAAAATATTATAATAAGAAATAAACAAACTGTGATTGATTTTTTAAAAAGATCTATGGAAAAAGAAGACATCGTGTAATCCAAGGTAAGCTGAAAACAAACTAGTGAGTAGGAGGAGGTTACTAATCAAAGTCACTAAAATTCACAAAGCAGATTGAGAAAATTAGCTATTTGGTAAGAAAGAAACAGAATTTATAATCATTGCTTGAAGAGTGGAGATAATTTGTATTTTGAGTTTTAAATGTATTTATCATCAAAAAAGGTACAAACATTAATATACGTACAATTAGTTAAACATTGGAACAGGGTCTCCAGGGAAATGGTGGAGCTTCCTGCTAGAAGTGCTCAGAAAACAACAACAAAGTATCTTGCAGCCACACATTGCTTCTTCCCCAGCTGGTGGGATCAGGGAGAGAATTGGAAGGGTAAACAGTCAGAAAAGAGTCATGGATTGAGATCAAGACAGTGTAATAGGGTAAGCAAAAACCACACATACAAGCAAAGCAAAACAAGGAATTACTTCACTGTTTTCCCATGGGCAGGGAGGTGTTCAGGCATCTCCAGGAGGACAGCCTAATAACATGTTACAATTACTTGGGAGACAAATACTGTCACTCCAAACAACCCCACCTCCCTCCTTTTCCCCCCACTTTTTAAATTGAGCATGGTGCCATGTGGTCCTTTTGGTCAGTTGGGGTCACTTGTCCTGTCTGTGTCTCTTCCCAACCTCCTGTGCACCCTCAGCTTCCTTGTCAGCATGTTAGTATGAAAAGCAGAAAAGACCTTGGCTTTGTGTAAGCTCAGCAATGACAAAAATCTATTTTGTCAACGCTGTGTAGAGCACAAACCCTAAAGACGGGCCCATATCAGCACATCTCTTACACAAGTAGATGTGGCGTTTTGTGATATGGTCAGTGGGTATGGTGATATTCTGTTGAAGGTTGGACTTGGTGATCTTCAAGGTCTTTTCCAACCTTAAGGGTTCTGTGGAAGCTGAAAGGCAAATTTTCCTTCTTCAGGAAAAGGAAGTATGACTTCCTAAAAATGGAATCATGGATTTGCCAGTAGTCTGGTATATAATCTCTGAAATTAAGTCAGTTGAATGTATTTAAACTATTTTTGGGCTTTCTCATGAGATGAAATAATTTTACAGTTATGGGAGGTCTACCTGATGATTGATATCTGCACTAAAATTTTCAGCATGTAAACTGACTAGGATATCAAAACCAACAAAAAACCTAGACCACATTCCTGGATTAAAAGTGCATTTAAATTTATAAAATGCATTCCACTATTGGAAGAAATTCTATTGAGTAGATAAAGAAGGTGCATGTTATGCTTTAACTACCAGGTTAAAACTGTACCAAAAAGAGTCAGACATGATGGGATTTTTTGGAAAGGTTTTATGTCATCTTTGTTCTCTGTTTTATCATTGTCTGCAATGCTAAGCTGTTTAAAGAGAAAGGTATATAGCCTAAAATAATAGACATTTAGGTGTGTTTTGAAAATATGTTTCATATCCATGACCTGAAATTATTAATTTTTCAAATGTGTGGATTTTCAGAAAGACATGAGAATGACGTTCAGATAAAAGTTAGTGACATTTTGTTTCTGGTTGTGTGCATATTTTATCTGGGTTTTGGTGCGCATTGTCTTTTGGGGTTTTTTTTAAGAAACCAAAAGCAATAGAGGAGAGAGATATTATTACATACCGTAAAATCTCATGGAAAAGCTTTTATGTCCAGATTAGGTGGATATAAAAAATATTAAGAGAATTAAAAAAAAAAAAAAAAAAGAGTTTTTGATGTTTGCCTCTGTGAAAGATGAGGGTGCACTTCAACAGACCAAATATATCTACCCAGCTTGTAGATCAGTCTTAGCTTCCTTAGTCAAAAGAGAAAAATATGCATTTTGGAGGGAGCAACTCATTGCACACTAAAGAAGTACACATGTGTTCTGATTAATTCCCTAAATAATTTTTTCTCCCTTTGTCTATGAGCAGGGGAAACTGGCTGACTACTTCATCTGCCGAGATTTCAGAAATTTAGCAGAGAGCCTTCTGTTCAGACCAATTAGATGTTGAAGCAAAATTAAATGAAAATATATAGTTTTATTCAAAGTGAACCATCATGCAAAGAGGACAAAGTATTGTATGGGGATTTAAACAGGACAAAGTTTATCTGGATTTTTTTTAGGAAAGCATTTTTTTAGAAAAGTACTTAGTAAAGAGACAAATGCCTTACAAAATGTTAAAAAAAGAAAATGAAAAGAAGCTGATCATTTTATTGCTGAAAGCTATATTGTACTAGATATATTAAGAAAAAGATAAGTCATAGAAAAGATATAAGCCTCAAATGAAGGATATCTATCCAGATCTCAGAGAAGCTTAATTATAGGGTTGTAATAAATTGGCCCAGGGTAAGTTTTTGCTCATTGCTCTGAATATTATATCACGATAAAGTTGTTAGAATTATTTGGTACTTGCTATACAAAAAATACAAACTACAAGTCAGAGAAAGGATCACTGTCACAGGCAAAGTTACGGGGAGAATACATAGATACAGTAGGATTTTTATTATGAGAAACATGAACTAGGAAGACAATGTGTGATACTTTCAGGAGACAGGGAAGGTGAGTCTTTCCCTGCAGACTCTTACTGAGATTATGAGCTCAGGAAAATTGATGTAAAAGGCAAATCAGTATGCATGTTTATTTATAACCAAACTGTAGCATGCTAACACCTGAAATTATAATAACAACTGTAAAAATGTAACAAGAATAATAGTTGATCATTACAGTGAAAAGACTCTTACTATTGAATAGCAGAAAGACCATTTTTTGTATTAGAAATCATGCAATTAAGGCAAATAGAGGATTTAGAAAGAAACAGTAAGCACCCTCAAAACAATGAAGTGGAAAAAATTCCAGCATTACTAAAACTTCCATCTAAGGTAGTTTTGCCTTAGTGATTGCATCCCTTTTGCCTCTTTCTCTCTTTATAAGTATTTAGGAACCATCAAAGTGAAAGTTCAATAATCATAATTTTAATAACTATTGTAATTACAAGAATCATGGTTGTTAGTGTTATAAACAAGTGAGGAATAGAATTTTAGTAAGGGTTGGATCCTCACCAGTCAGGCATAGGATTACTCAAACACCAGGCTACATCAAACTGTACAACATTTCTTTCAAAATCTCTGCTAACATAGAACAATATTTTTGAAGTTGTGGAGATAACTGATCAGCTTATCAGCTTTCTACCAAAGAGTTTTCTTAGAACTTCTATTATTGCCTGCCCTGTAATGAATCAGCTATAGTGTTTGAATGATTAAAATGACTAATTTTAAACTGAAATAAGAACAGTAGCTGTCAGTCATTAACAGACATTCTCAAAAATTATCTGGCCTTTTTTGTAAGCAGAACTTACAGGTAAAAATAGCATCAGCGATAAGCCTTTGGTAGTTAAATGCCTTCTATTCCCCATGAGTGCCTTCATAACTACAGTTTTCTTGGCAGTGAAGTTCTAATGGCAGCTGTCAACAATGGACTTTCATGAAATATACCCTGACCTTCAGCTGCTATATGTTGCAATTACTGTTGTAAAGCCTTTGGGGCCTTGAACTGGGATTTCACACTTCAACGTAGCTGCATATTGTTAACACTTCTTAAAGCCATCCAAGAAAATATAAGTGTTTTTCTTGTCTCTTGTCTTTTTCTTTTCTTTTTCTTTCTTTTTTTTTTTTTTTTTTTTAATATGGGAACTCACACACAAAGATGAAAATTTGCAGCCGAAATGCAAATATTGCCTGAGAGACAACTATTTCATGAATGGGTTCTGAAAAGAAGATATGTCGCTGTAGAGGTCACACACTTAAAAAGTAAAAGTTAATCTCTGCTTGACTGTAAGAAAAAAAAGAATGCAACTGACAGTTCTTAAAAGAGGCTGCTTGGAAATCACAGACACATAACTGCTTTTTCTACGCTAAATGCATGTGTTTTGAGAATATTTAAAAATAGCAAGAACCTTAGTAAGACAAAGAGGATGACAATAGAAAGCTCATTAAAAGCTGAATCCCTGATGGACTATTCTACCAAAAGAATCAAAGCTGACATACAAAACTGCCTTCTAAAAATGATGGTCCAGAATTTATTTTCCTGTGATGGTCATGCCATTTGCTTAAATGAATAAATAAAATTAATATTACACTATTTAGGCATGCTCTTGCCCCATGTCAACACAAAAGCATCATACGTTCTTCTGTCTGAGGATTTCTGATACAAGCTGTGAATATGGTAAAATCTGTGTCGATGGAGAACAAAGATGTGTTTTGTTTCATCATATCTACAAGAAAAATAAAGCAAAGAGGATTATATTTAGATAAACAAGAAGTCTACTTTTGATATTTAATGTCATTTTACAGTGTTTTGCCAAGTGTTTCTTCTGTCAAAAAGAGAGGAATGTTAATAATCTGTAGTTATAAACTTCCAGTGGTAAGGATAGCCCTCAATGAACAGTTTACTGTAGATTTCAATGTTTCCTTAGAATAAATTTTGGTAATTTTCCTATTTTGTCTTAGTAGAATATTTCTTGTATCAAACACAAATATGGGCTGATTTTTATGGCTAAGAATATCAATTTAAAAGCCATTTATTTTATCATATACGTCTTTGATGAATGTATACACCAAAAAGTTTCCCCATGTAACTTTCTAAACAACAGTGTCCTGTTGAACCCAAAATCTATGAATATCTTAATGGGAGTGGCATGTTATTTCAAATTTCTCAGATAAACTTGAAATTGCTCAAGAAAGTTTCACCAGCTGTAACCTTAGTCCTCATTCTCAGTCCTCCAATTCTATGGGATTAGTATAATGCAGGTAAGTAAATGTTTAATCATATTTTCAAAAAAAACCTAAAAAAAAACAAAACAAAAAAAAAGAGCTTACAAATGACAGTAAAATCTTCCAGGAAAATGAAAAAGGATTTTGAGTTTGACTGTTTATATTAGAGAAATCTAGGAGTGCATGGTATCCACAATAGTTCACAGATTTTCAAGCTTTTACTAACTTTTTTAAGGGAGTAACATGGTTTACCATGCAAGTAATAGACGTATTTTTCAATGTTTTCTGGGGGTGTTTTGAGGTTAACATTTATAAAAAGATAACAACTTTTTTATTTTTTTTTACATACCTTCTTCATCTTAAGACATCCCTGAACTCAATTTTCAGAAAATGGTTGTTATTTCAGAAAAGTGAAAATTTAAAAAAAAAGAAATAAAAGAGAAAAAAAAAAAAAAGAAAAAAAGAAAACTATAAAACTATATAAAAACTCCAAACCTCTAGATTTAGAGGATTATTCTGAGGACAAAAACTTGAATCTCTCTCTTTTTTGTTTCCCTTTGTATTACTACAAAAGGAATATTATTTAGTAGATGTTAAAGAGAAATATCATATATTATTTTTTCATAATTATTTCATGCTGTGTGCTTGTGATTCTGAAAATCAGGTCTAAAAAACCCAGCTTTTTGAAAACTAATAAATACTGTTGGTTCTAAGCAATTCACTTACTATGCCAAATTCACCGAACATATAGACAGCACAAAGAAAGTTATTTCATTACAAAGCAAGTAGAGGAGGATATGCTTCAGGCTGACCTCAGACAGGAACATTTACTAAGATGAAACAAAATTTGCCTTCTGCAACAAGGCATAAAATCCCTCCATTGACAAAAGCTGCACAACATTAGGCTTATTTTTACTTGACGTGAGATTTAGGCATCCTAACAGGAAAAACATTGTTTAAATCACTTGAATTACCAACAATTTCTGGTTTCCACACACATGACTGTATATATTTTGTTTATACTACCAAACTAAAGTGGAACCTTTCCCCATAGGCCATAAAGCAGTGACTGCCTTTTGTTCATACTGGTTTGGATCGTTTTCCTCTATCAAGTTTTGCACTGGACAGAGATGTCTTTAATCTTGAATAACAGTGACAGCTTTTACAGAGTTATCATAATAGTGGCAGCTTTAGTGGTTTTTATTTGTTCAAATCTCAACAATATTTTTTTTGGCTTTTTGTCAACTTCTTTGAGTGGAATGCATTTGCATGACCTTGTATGAAAGACGAACAGTATAAGCTAAAGTGGCTATTGAGACTAGTGAGAAGTGAGCTGAGTTCTTGGTGTTAAAAAATTCAAACACAGTTTCCCTATTTGTTCTGTACAACTTAAAGTCCCTTAACCTCTAGAACATTGCCTACTTAGACTGTGAAAGCACTGCTGAAATATTTTCAGTTGTGGGAAGCAGAAACATAGCTTTTAAGAATTTTTTGAATTGAAATGTCATTCAGGTGATAAGCTCACAATATCCTTGAAAAATGGCATATAATTGAAGGTACAAAAATGCAGGTGAAAAACAAAAAAAACCTAGATGTTGCTCTTCCTCTTTTTTTTTTTTTTTCCCCTAAATTATCATGATACTGAAATAAAAGCTGAACTGTGTGTCTTCTCAGTGGGCTTCAGATACAGAAGCTTCTGTTCAGGCAGGAAATCTTTAAGTCTGATCTGAAAGTTCCTTCCAGCATTATGATGTCTACAGGACAGTGTTTCTGGGACCTGTATGTAAGTTTCAAGCACAACCCTATTAGAAACCCAGAGGTCTTCTCCAGACTTCATCAACGAATGCCTTAAAGTCTTCCAGATAGACCATATAAAAAGGGATTCAGTGCAAGCACTAGTAATTTTTAAAAATTTACTTAATATAGACAGTTAAGAAGCATGTCTTTGTTATGATGATATATTATGTGTGACTTGTAGTTCGTCATAAATCAAGTATAGCTGTTCTGTCTCGCCACAAGACTTGTCCAGTAAAAAAGGGAACTGGCAGGTTTCTATTCAAGAAAATTAATGGTCATCTGAATTTTTTTATTCAGACTGATGAGTCTGGAGAGACTCATTCCATAAATGATGCAGCTGTTAGGTTTAAGAGAATATCATAAATTGAACTCATTTGGATGTGCCTGATTTGAAAACATTTATGTAATATTCAAAAGTAGTCCCTACAGAATTTTACATACCAAATGTTACACAGCTATAATTTTCCATTCATTCCCCACTAACACATTTAATCTGTAGTAATTAATTATCTACCTGTGAAAATTATACCTAAATATTTACTTCAAAGTTTGGAAACTAAAATAGCCATGATTTTCTTTGTAAAAATACATTAAAAGTTTCTCTCTCTTTACACTGCAGTTTACAGAGTGCTCTCAAAGATGAGAGAAAGAGATAAAAGAAATTTTTTAGTGAAAGAATATCTTTAAAGCTTGTCTGACTAGACATATTTTACAATTTTGCCCCAACAGCAGTGGTTACCTCATCAACATAGCAATGTTTTCCACAGAAAAATCCTGGAGGTTCAAGGACATGTAGTTCATCTTTATAATCAGCGGAGCACAAGTAATTATATAAAATTCTTCAGAATATAATATCAATTCACATAGCTTCCAATAAAAGTTTTAAAGCAAATAAATATTTAATATGCAAGCTAATATACTTATGTACTATATTTGCTTGGTCAAAATAATATAATAGGTAACATAACAGAGAAAATGTTCTAAGCAGTTCTATTACATTTCCCTTGGCAAATTGGAATTTCTGAGTTTGGTCCCTATTTTCATTTTTCTACTATTGAAATAAGAGGTTGAGGAAAAAAATCCCAGGCTCCTTGATAAGCCTACACATTACATGTACTGCAGTTGTTTGATTTGGACATGCAGTATGGTCAACAGTTTTGCTAAAATGTCGCTTCAACAGTTTAAGAGTTTTCAATTCAAAATTGCAATACTTGAAAGAAAAAACAACATCCACTTTCCTGCTTTCATCCATTTCTCCTCTTTTCCAATGTAAGAGAGACCCACATTCAGCCAGTTATGTTGTGTCTTTTGCTTTCATTAAACTTTCTGTGTTTAGAAATTGTGTGAATTTGAACATATATTTAACAATCAAGGGTTTCTTCTAAAAGATTTCATGCTTCTTTTTTTGTAGCAATCAATACTGATCAAAACAATAGTGTTACATGAACTTACTGTGAGTAAATATTACGTGAGCTTTCATGCAAATACTGCATTACATGGCAGTAATAGTATGAAGTAGGAGAAAAGGGTGATGGACAGGAAAAGGAAATTACTGTCTCTTCCACACCATATCTATATAATCATTAAACATAAGGTGAAAAAAAAAGAAAAAAAATGATTGCTAGTGTTGCTTCGTGTAGAAAGCAAGCTTTGCCTTAATAAACAGATGTTTGAGCAGGGAGAATTAAGTTGGTCATTTCACAAATCACTGTGGTATTCAGAAAACACTGCCAAATCTTTGGCCACAGGGGGCCTCCAGGCTATACAAACCCTACCTAGCATGTGTGAATCTTGTTATTTCCACTACATGGCTTTATTATTTCAGAGCATGAAAAACTCTGTATCCCTTGGGAACAAGGATGTCTCACCTTTGTTATGCTATCACTGTGTGTATAATAATTTTCCCTTTTTTTTTTCATTTTATAACAAAGTGTGTACCTGTCTCAGCACATTAAATTTCTTTTCTCAATTTTGGACTCTGTCTATAACATGTATGATTTCAACACAAGTGTGCAAAGGAAGTGAAAAATATCATACGACACCTGATTATTACATCCACAACTGTTTTCAGCATGTTTTCACCTCACAGCAGCTAATACCTGCAGAAGACAAACCACTAACAGAAGTTACACACAGATCAACCAAGATTCCCAAACAGTGTTTCTTGCATCCCAAATTCAGCCACAATTATTTTCACAAAACAAATACATTATGAGTCAGTATCTCCCAGGAATAAGAGGAAGTAAAGGGATGTTTGCGGGAGAAAAATGTTTTCCTAAATCCCCTAAGAAAGAGATAGGCAGCCATTTTGGTAAATTATACATGTGCAAAAGCATCCGTGAGCAATTGATCATGTGCATGTATTTAAATATTTCCCCTTTTATTTATGACAAAAAGAGTATTTACCTCATAAATCAATTTATTCCTCTTTGAATGTTTAAGTTCATCTGAAGAGAAAGTTTTCAACACTCTACAAGATTGTCCTTTTCGGAATGAAGAAATACCTTTATAATTTCAATGGCAGGAATTTATGTTATATATAGCCAATTTGGAAATACTATAAAAAGCCACCAATTTCTCCATTTTAGTAATTTATTTCTTTTAAGGCATGTTCTAAATAGTTGCAAGTTAATAATGGATATTTCTCTGTTGCAGCAAAATGGAAAACCTGGCTTCATATATGCCAAGGGATTTACAAAATTGCTGTGATTGCAGTTAATAGAGAAGCAAATGTTTTTAATACCAGTGTTTGCACATTTGTATTCCACAAATTATTTTCAGTGAATGCAATAAAGTAAATTTTATTTTTTTAATTATCAAAGTATGCTTATAAACATTGCTATAAAGATATTCATCATCCATTCCCACAGAAAAAAAAAAAACATATTGCTGAAAGAAAGAGAGTGATAAAGATGCTGAATACTAATTCTCCTTTCTTTCAAGTACAGCATCTCAGCTCATATTACTACCCAGCAAACTCAATCTCTGGTCCCTCTCAGATAAACCTTTTTTTAATACTAAATATTTTTTAAGTCTTACATGTATTTTATGCAAATACAAAGTGTATTTTTGTATTAGTTCCTACTTTGAGATAAGCCTTAGAAACAGTGACCTCCC
The DNA here is from genome assembly GCA_013397315.1 of Donacobius atricapilla. NCBI lineage: Eukaryota > Metazoa > Chordata > Aves > Passeriformes > Mimidae > Donacobius > Donacobius atricapilla. Next base: position 32,823 of record WBMY01000519.1, read on the forward strand.
CACCATCCTCATCACCTGAGGATAAGAGCACAGCAAAAAATAAAACACATATAATATTGCATGCAGCTTATTCCCTACAGGCAACTAGATACTCTTAATTCTATACCACTTGGCTTGTATTAGAATATCAAAAGCTAAAGCAATTTTATCATAGTTTTGTATCACAGCTGACAAAATGAGCCAAAATTTCATGCCTAATTTAAGTTAGTCCTAGGAGTGCCTTTACTTCTAGGTACTCCAGAAGATGATTTATCCCATCAAAAAGTGTTGGATTGTACCGTTTCAGTTATCTTAGGACAGAATGAGTTTCCATTTGGAAGTAGTTCTTCTCTTTTTGTAGAAAGAGGCCACATAAGTACACATCAGCGTTTTACAGGCCAGCATTATGGCACATTGCATATTGAATGGAGATAATTTTAATGATCTATGCCTTTACAGTCATTCTAGGTACCACAGAATTTCTAACAAGCCTTTAGATGCTATTTAGTAAGGGTAAAGCTCTTCCTTTACTTCTTCAAGTGCAGACCTGCGAAAGGCAGACAAGGACCCAGGTACGGGCCAGCAAATAACTCCTCTCTGGTCTAACTTAGATTCCAGCTTTTGTTGCGGGGTCTCCTCAGAGGACACACTTGGCTTTATGGAGGTGATATTTAGTGATTGTTTAGGGAAACAATGTCCAGTTAAGATTAGACTCCTCGTGGTGGTAAAATTGAAGTTAAGATATAATTAAAATCACACCCCAGTTGTTTTTATATTTTAGGTACACAAAGTCATATGAGGTAGATCTGAATCCTACAAAAAATAAGCAGCATTAAATTCTTCTATATTTTTTTACAAATAGGACTGAGTTGTTTGTCCGAGATTTTCAGATTTTCCATGGTTAATTGTTTTACTGTGAAGATAGTAAATAGGAGATATTAACATTGAAACATTTGTCTTATAAAACATTTTCTCAGCAATGTCACAACAGATCTTTCCCTCTTCTATCTTAATGTCTCAAATTTCTAACATATCTATCAGATCTGAACTGATAACCCTGAATTTCAAATGTAGTATCTATCACTGGAATGTAATAATCATAATAGCACTTAAAATAATAAAAATATTTTTATACTGTCCCAGTTTAGGGCAAATTCTGGGAGGGAACCTCCGAATAGGANTTATACTACAGGTGCAGATGGTTTTTAAACTGTAGTTACTGTTTTTACTTTCTGATTTGCTTTAAGCTTTCCAAGCACATGGATATACTGCAACTTTTACTAATTTGTTTACATCTTTTCATGTTTTATGTCCAACGTTTGGGGGGTTTGCATATTTCATTACTCCAGGTCAACCTTCCAATTGAAAATAAAAAAAAAAAACAATCCCTACTGTATGAGTAATAAGGATCAAATTTGCAGCAGAGCTTGAACAACATAATACATATCTCTTGTCTATGATGTTTAACTTGTTCCAAAAAAAGGCAGTTTCAAAATAAAAATCTTTATCTGAAATAGGATTCAGGGAATGCCTTTGCCACAGTATAAGGTTTTTCCTCTATTTAATATTTTGTAATATTGTGACTGTTCAATATGTGCTAAAAAATACTTAGTATTTTATGAATACTTTTTTCCAGGAAAAATGTTTCAAAGTTGTAAAGTTTTTAAAGTTGCTCCAGAAAAAAAAGAAAATCCATCAAAACCCAACAAATCCCCCAATTCTAGTAAGATATAAAGATGATATGCTTATACAAAAAGATTTTATTCCAGATGAGTAAATAGATAATACTGATTGAAGGGCTAGAAATTTGTTTCTATCCTGTCCCTTTAAGACTCCTGCTGAAATGACGCAAAATGTTGTCTAAACAACAACAAAAGACAGCAAAATGCAACTATAAAGTTTATGGCACTTGTGAGTGCCTTGCTTTAGCCTGCTCTGAATGATGATGTCCTTGCAAAATGTTTATGTTTCTAGTCACTTTGGAAGAGCAAAAGACAGAACAGCCTGGTACGATTGAGGACTGTCAAACAGTGGAACAAAGAGATTTGCTCCAGGTAAACCTAATGCAACCCAAGTAAACACCAATTTAGCTAGCAGAGGAATTGGAGCTTGAGAGGAAGGATAAGAGAAGAATAACCCTTTTTTATGGCTTGTTTGCTGTAAGTGTAGTTTGATCTCTAGTGGCTTGCCAAGTAGGTCAACAAAAGTATTTGCAGTAATTGGCAGTGAGTTTCTGGAATTCACTGTCAGAAAATATAGTGTAACTTCTGAAGAGTACTTGTTCCTAAGGGAAAATAACTTCATGAAATGGATTAGAATAATTTTTGCACTGCTTGGTAAGCCAATTGGTTAAATTGCTATTTTTTTTTACTACAGTTTTGTTCCTTACTGTGTACTTCCATACATTTCACTGAGAAGCCAGAGAGAAAAATCTATATTTACATATTATAATAAGATGATACAAAGGACATAAAATTGGCACATTTTTTATATTGCATGTGAAAAACAAACTGTTATGCCATTATGTATGTTTGCTCTTGATAGAGGGGAATTGCCAGTATCCTTTACAAAGTTATAGCCAAGAACTGTATGAGAACAGGGCTCATCCTGGGCAGTCTTCCTCTATGTAGCTGTAAAAGGAGGGGGAAACTTTTTTGAGCCCTGTAGGGTTCTAGTGTCACTGTTGTCATATAAACTAGGTCAAGGAAAAACACAAGGGACGAAGCTAAGGGGAAGGATAACATATTTACGTCCACTGCCATCCCCAACTGTGCTCTTCAGTCTTCTCTGAATCAGGATTGATTCTACTGAAATTTCAGGAGAAAGAAGGGAAAGTGAGACATTATTGCTTAGAAGTTAGTGTCTTAATTAATTCTTGGCTTTTGGTCTCCTGGCCTTCCACTTCAAATAAGTATTAGTTCATTAATAAAACAAACAAACAAACAAACAAAAAACATGTAGGATGACTTCTGGGGAAATTTTAGTCCAGCAAGTATTCTCAAAGGGTGGGACAAGAGAGCCCCTCAACTTTAGAAGTCATTGGGATTCTTCCAAAACCATTCCAGCAGGCATTGTGTTTTTAAAATTCTCACATGCCCTCCCTGAAAGTTCCAGAACTTCCAGTATTTGTCATCAGATTTTTCTTATAAGGAAGGTGTTCTGGTAGCCTGCAGATCAGTGCATTCTCCTCCGTGTGACAACACTCAAATCTGCTATCATCCTTAAGTTTACTGTGCATGTTGTCAACTCGACTGCCAGATATTGAACAATATCAGCCCAGACCTTGATTTTGTGCTGCTCTGCTTGCTGTCAGTCACCAACTGGATATAAAACCATGGAATTTTATCTCTTGGACTTGCCAGTGTTGACAATTTCCATCCCATCTGACAGTACACTGATATAACTTACAAATCCTTGGTTTTCAAGAGAAAATTCTGTGGCAAAGATTGTGAAAATATTTCAGGATTTAAGATATATCACATCCATTGCCCTAACATCGTCTGTATGGCCTTGATAGATTACTGTAAAAGCCAATCAGGCATGGTGTCACCTCAGTAATATGAATTGATTGCTCCTGACTATCTTCTTGTCTTTCAAATGTCTGGAGGGGAATGCAGTAGTTATCATTCTCTGTCCTACGGGCCTCAGTCCCAGTTTTGCTGTTTGAACTCTCAGCAGTGACATCATCTACCAGCAGCAATTGCTGGGCTGTAGGCTGGTGACAGAGACCTTGCAAACCCTACACTGAGGTGAGTTTCAGCATCAAAATTTCAATAGATTTCTATCGCAAATCCATTCAGAGAGATTTCAGAAAACCTTGTTATTTGATCAGTTTAAGACACCTTTTTGGCAGTTTATAGAATATGGGATTTACAATAGCAGTAACATAGAAACAGTGTCATCATCTATTCTTCTCTATCACTGTAAAGTAAGAAAGTGTAACACTGTTCCAGGGGAAAAACTAGACAGTTTAAATAAAATATCAATCAAAGTGATTTATTAATTTATTAGCAACGTGATATTGACTGATACATATGCTGTCAAGCAATCATTCCTGAGAACGTATAACTCCCCTGAGGTGCAGTTACCCCCATGCACCTTCAGTGTCACCCCACTCTCTGCAGTGAGGCAGCTCACAGCTCCTGGCAGGGATCTGCTCCATCCTACATGGGCAAAGGTACCTCTGGCAGCCTTAGAACAGCTCTGGCACTTCTGGGTTTTTAATCGGTCCTGGATCGTAATATTTTGATTTAAGTCATTGCCTGTATTATTTCATGTACTTCAAGCATTAATTGCGTTTGGATTCATATTCATTTCTGGTCTTTTCATTTATTTTCTGCTAGTTAACCAGACAAGTTTCTATTCAGAGCCTCCTGTAGACTCAGAAACTGGATGAAGATGCATGTATTTATTTGAAACTTGACTAATTACAAAGAATATGTCATCTTTTTTTTTCTAAATGGAAGCAGGCATTTTGTAAATATTGGTCTGCAGTGTCAAGTAACATACAGTAGCATGCAGGAGAATTTGCTCTTTATGAAAGGTCCTGTGGCTCTGAAAACCATTACACACTATTGGTTTGATATTCTCTTTGCATAGCTTCCACAAATTGATATTGTTTAGAATAAAAGAATATCATGAGACACTAGCAGGAGGGTATTCATGTGCTGCCTGTATTTCAGTTTTTTGCCACTAATACTTTAAAAATTAATTATCTCCAGAATGCAAAAATATTCAAGTTTTTGTTGTTAAAAGCTACACTTTCAATTTCAGGACCTGAATTTCTTGGCTTCTGCTATCTGTCTTCTCATGTGATGTACATCTGTAGACTATTTTAAATTGTTGATTATATAGACAACCAAATAGATGCCCTGTCTACATCTACAAAAATAGGAAATATTTCAAGTTGACAGTGGGAAAAATTGGATGGAAGGAATGGAAATGGTTGCTTCTGTTCACAAAGTGATACCAGGCAGTCTAATTGGAGAATGAAACAAACTACAAGATTGAAGGTAGTTAGGAATATGAATTCTTACTTTCTTGTTGATCTTTGATGTTTGTGCGTGTGTGTGTGTGTGTGCCTAGATATAAAAGACAATTTAGTGCAGGTTTTATTGTATGAATATCTCTAGGGATGCATGTATCTTTCTGTGAAAGAAAAGCAGAAAGATTATGTTCCTGAAGATATTTCCCTCAATATTCCTAAAGTCAAAAACAAGTTTATGTTGCATTCTGCAGAAGTAGGATCTTCCCCCACATATATCACCAAAATGAAAAACATTGTTTGATTAAAGGTATTATGACACATATTGACCTGCAGTTTGCACAGTTCCTTACATATCACTTAACCAGCTTTAATTGCAATTTCTTAAATAACAAAATTACACAAAAAAACCTGCATGTAAAACTTGACCCACCTAAATTTTTCACTTTGGGCTTTTGCTACCAATTGTAGTGGCACATTTAAACACATTACATTCCTTCCCTGTATCCTGAAAATTCTCTGCCCAGAAGTCTTGCAGACATGTACAAATACCTCATAGAGACAGTATCTGAGGTTTAGATTTTCTTCCAGAACATTTTGCCCAAGTTCTGGCTGATACTTCAGAGGTTTCCCTAGGTCCTGTATTAGATCTGGCAGTCACATGCAGATGGCCTATGTACTTTATAGCATCTAAGGGAAGATTTTACTGCTTGTAACTGTAAATGGAATAAGAGATTGAAATATTGTATATGCAAAATAAACAATTATATATATTGCAATTTGCAGCACAAAACCCCACAGACATCAAGTGATTTATTCTGAGTACTTAAGATGTACTCCAGCTATGAATGTATATGCAGTTTTCTTTGTGATAGTAGCTATATAATACTGCAGATTTTGTAGCCATATTGATAGAATTTGTGTTATACATAGAAGAAAAAAGCAAAAAAATCACAAACCAGCAAGAACTTTTAGCTTAATTTATGTAAAAACAGTTTAATTCAGTGTGAAACAAATGAGATATTTTTGTCTGACTATTTCAAATCATTTACTAGAAGCTTGAGACTCAAAAAAGAAAAGAGGAGTTAGACATCTAAAAACACCCTCAGTTAAGTTTCAGTATATGAGTGGAGAAATGGAGGAATGTGAATTATTATGTTTTGCTATTTTAGAATGGCAAATTTGAGCTTCAGATACTGAGGCAAAGTCTGAAGGACAAATCCTCAATGTCTATTCTCATCATCCTGTCCATCAAGGGGAGGAATGACAATTTGCACCAACTACTGAGTTGCCCTATGAGTACAGAGCACAAAAAAAAAAAAAAAAAAAGAAAAGATGCTGTAAAAACAGAGTGCTGCTGCAGCACCGCATTGCAGAAAGTTTTAGAGAAAATCAATCATATACCACCTTGATGGATGGTTCAGATTTGAGAGAGGCATAGCTACACATGCCTGCCCTGCTTTTGCTGACTTAGTCACAATATATATGTACTGAACATTCACATGATTTAACTAATCTTTAAGAGCCAAGCAGAATTGTTAAAATGTCCATAAAAATGAATGCTTTGTAAGTCCCATTAGCTTGAGTAGTCACAGGAATCATTATGGCTCAGAGACCAAAACTTTAAATTTCACATACAAATAAGCCCTGTATCCAGTAGATTTAGGTTTGTCTTTAGATGAAAAGATTGAATGACATAGAACAGACCATATAGTAGGGAAAATACTAAGGCTAGAAAATAATTTTTCACTGATCATTTTATGAGCTAAAAATTAGTGGCTTTCTTCTTACAAATCAGAAAGAAAAAAAAAATCAAAAGAAACCCTGCATCCTAAAATATATTAAAAAATGCTTGCTTTTGTTTCTATGCTGACCTTATAAAATGTTTTTTATGTTATGGGAGGGATTTATGTATTACATTAAAAATCTATGAAAAGGTATTTCTATATATATGAAAAGTCAAAATAGGAAAACTAAAAAGTCAGTTAATACAACTAAACATTTTTTTAAAACAGCAACTGAAGGGATGGAAAGAGGACAGAGAGTCAAGGAAGGAAGGAAGGATTCCAAATAAATTATCAATATAATTAATTTAAAAATAAGTTTCTGTTTTAAAGTGGTAGAATTTACTGATAAAAATATCTTTCTGTAATATTTGACTAGCTTCAGTTGTGATTAAGTATATCGAGTATAATGATATAGTTGTGTGTATGATTATACGTAAAATTTATATATGATGAGGATAAATACATACTAAATGGGGTGATCTTTCCGTACTTTGGACTGTAGATGTATACGTCTAATTTTACAAGCTATCATTTTACAAGCTACAGAGAGTGCATGAGTCATTCAGTGTGTCAGATGAATGCACCAGAGGATGACTGCCCCTTAACAGTGTCTGTTCTGTCCTTTGGCAGAGAAAAGGAGGCTGCGGGGGAAGGTTACACTGAGGCTGCGCATGTTGGGATAAATAAATCCTCTTTGCCATAGTTTTATCTCTTCTTTCTCTTCTAATTTTTTTTAATCATATATTTAATATCACCTTCTGATATACAAAACTTTTGTATTCATTAATTTTTTTCACTTACAAGTGTATCTTATAAATAGTAACAAATAAGCACATATGTGGGTAGTGTAGCAATGATGCCAAAAGTGCTTAATGATTAACCTTAAGTTAGAGTGAGGCTTTCCTAAAAGCTAATGAGGTGGTTATTAGATTAATTATGGCCCAAGAAGGAAATTATAAATTAGATTATATAAAAATACTCCATGACAAATGGCACACCACATGGTCTTTTAATGCACTATTAAATTGCAACTGTCCCTGGTAAAAGAAATGTATACAAAGACTCTCAGGAAAACTTCACATAATACATCATTTTCTTCCTCATAGTAGTTACCTGTCAGCATAGAAGTATGGTCTGAGAAATAATTCAAATTACATAGCAGTTTTCCAGTTGTCAGAACTACTACACAGCTCCTACAACTTTCTAGAAGGATTATATTTAATTAAATTGCATGAAAAAAACATATACAGTGGTTAAATTCACAAAATACCTATGTCCCTGGTAACTATTAAAAGTTTCATATATAGTGAATGTCCATTGCAGAAAATTAAAACTATGAAAAGAGCACAGTATCGTCATGATTTACCGTGTTAAAATACCAGCAGACCACCTCCGACATTCTGCAACTATTTTATCATATTATTTGGTCCATCAGCAAATAACTATAATTGGATAACCCAGCCATTTAAAGTTCTAATCATTATTTCCCATTAACAAAAATGCTCTACCAATGTATTTATGCATCCTTCAAGCTGTCTAGTAACTATGAGACAATCCCTGCATCTTCACCTTATCCAATTATTTTAAGAAGGAAGAGGACTACTGTGACATTTTGAAGAATAAAGGACACAAAATGAACATAACTTGTTTTGTCTGGAAAAACTAAGGATGAGAGGGCATATAATTGTTGCCTACAAATAAACGAGTGGTAAACCCAAGGGACACAAAAGAGTTATTTAGCTAACAGACAATGTTGGCACAAGAATAGATGGGGATAGAATAACTGTACATAATCAATGGAGGCTTGAAGACAATGAATGAATCCTGGAGAAGGTGTTTAACAGGAGTAATAGAAACAGCACTAAGCCAAGAAGGAAACACAGGCTCCTAAACAAACAAACCTCCCCAAAAGAGAAAAAAGCCTAGGTATTGCTAGGAAAGAAATGGGCTAATTTATTAAGTGAATTATGCTAAGTGATTAAATGTGAAGAGAGGAAGAAGGGACCAATGACCTAGAAGCCCCCTTAAAGTTCAATATTCCACTATATTTTTAAAATTTGATTTCTGAAAACAAACCTGGACAAGTAGAGTGTAATGCTGTCCTAGGTTACAATGTAAGATATGCCCAAGATATGTATTCTATCACCATCTCCATGAGCTGTTGAAACCAGGTGGGGCAGTGTTTGCCTTGTCTCCACCCTCTGGAATATCTTCTGTTAATGGGCCCATTCATGCTCTGCTGTATGATTCATGGGTAACTCCCTCCGGGGATTATTTCTGTTTAATGGGCAATCAAGGACCCATTGTATGAGTCATAAAATTACATCGTTCCATTGTGGGATGTTCCTCCCATGGGGAGGAGCCAAGTATTCCCACCTGGATATAACCTGGGATAACACAGGGAACCCTGAACCCGCTGGATTCCCAGAGGACAGGAGCTACCGGACCTTTCTACGGGATCACTGCTTCAACGAGACCACTTCATCCTGACTGCTACCAGCGCCCTGACTAACAGGTTGTATTATTTAACTTATTTTATTTTACCTTTTTTTTTTCCCCTCCTATTAAATTGTATTTCTGACTTGGAGTCTCTCGCTGGTTTTGCTTTCAAACCAGTACAAATGCAGAAACAGCTAGACAATACTGCTGTAAAAGAAGGCTGAGGAGTACAACCATAATAAAAAACATTTGAAGAGATTTTTTAAAACACGTTGAATGGCAGAAAACACAGCAGTTGATTAACACTGGGCCTCAGATAACATCCAGATTTTGCATTGATAATATTCTCAGTTGTGTACAAAATGATCGAGAAAGGTGTTTTTGGTTTTTTTTTTTCAGGACTAGGGGAATCAAAACCTACAGATGATATTAAAATTCAACAATGTCTTCATAACATTGAAAAAAATCATCAGAAAGTTTACCAATAAGCTCCATATAGGTCTGAGTTCTTCTGGATTTTATTCTGCAGGTGTTAAAAGTAAGACAATTCTAGTCTCACAACCATATCGATGACGTATTTCGTTGGAACATAATAGCTTCTGATTTTTTAGAGTTTATAAGCTCAGATGTAGAACACGTGGTTTTATATATAGGAGTTTAGGTATAGCAAAATCAGATTTTCCTGCTCTTGCTCATGTAGATATGCCTAAAATATTACCCAAGATTTGAAATGAAGAGCAAAGGAGTAGAATGGGCTCTATTAGTAAATAATATGAAATTTTTTTTGTCTTCATGTATTTACCTGTTTTATACTATAAATTTGGAAAATATTAATTGTGATTTATAATCATAATGGACCCATACCTGTTATGCATGTGAGCTATGCATAGCTACATCACATACTAAGAAACCTTTTCATAATAGAATGCACCTTGTTTGTTTTCTTTTCTCTTTCCCTCATGTTGTCTTACTTTCCTTGGCTGCCAATAGTTTTTAACTCTCTGATGCAGTTGCTTCTTTATCAGAGTATTTCAGTTTTAGGTCACTGTCTGAGTTCCAGAACATACTCAGGATGAAGTTGTGCAGTAGGCATCAATTCAGCTCCAGGTGTCCCTATGGCTAGCTTTCCAACAAGTACTCACTGACACTCTCCATACAAATCTCATTGGACAGACCAGCGACTGCACAGAAATAGCTTTATTCCATCTGAGTTGATGGTGGTTCTTCTGAGCCAAGATAGAGCCCTGCTGGTAGAACAGTGTGAAACAGATTGCATAGGCTGCTGATGCTCCGTGTAGACAGAAGACTTTGTTTTAATGATGAATGTTCTGATTTTGTTGTTTGTGAGTCTGTGTTTTTATGATACCTGCTATTTTCTCTTAACCCACATCCTACCTTAATTCTTTTCATCTGTATTTTCTTTTTGATCCCAGAAAGAACATAAATAGTTTAGGCACTGATTTCATTACCAGAAAACAGATCCTTTAACAGATTTTCATGCAGTGATTTTGGAAGGAGAGTGCTTTCACTTGAAGAGTCAGTTACTAAAATTCTGCTAATCAAGTGTTCAAAGTTACCTCTCAAAAGCGAAAACATTTGTCTGGAAGGATATACTAGCTAAGTAGAAAAAAATCAGTGAAGGGTCATCAGATTTATTTCTTTTCATTCATGCATATTACTTCTAAAAAGACATTACAGTATGCCAATGAATCGAAATTATTACCAAGCTGGAAAAAATATTTTTGCTTTAAATGACATATTTGAAAAGACTATGTTACAAAAATATGTTCCAGGAAATAGTACTGTTTTAGTAGAAGGTATTGCATTATAGTTGGTACTTTAGTGAGCCAGCAAACACACAATCACTAGATAAATCACTGAGACAGAGATACAGAGATTCTTTCTATAGTAAAAAAGCAATCTGCCAGTTGTGGAGGATCATTCCACAAGCCCATAAATACAATTTTTTATTCATTTTTCTTGAGTGTCCTGTCTCAAGATTGCTTGTAAGAGTGTATAAAATGATGCTAACAGGAGTTCCACTTTTCTGATTCCTGCAAGTTTGGAAGGATTACAGGATATTGCAATATTATACCATATTTATTAATCCAAAATAATTTGTTATGTAACATGTAATGCTTTGATTCCTTTTCTTTATACAGCTTGAAATGCTTTAGAAATTATGTAATATTTGGAAATTCATAATGCTGTTTAGAGGCCCTAATGCAATTTATTTTGTGATATATTAACTGTTCCCATCTTTTATTCAGTGCCTTACTGATGTAAAACCACTCAACAATTTTGAGATTGCATCCCAAACTCTGTATGAAAAAGTCATGCCATTTGTTCTTGTTCTTCTTCTGGTTTCTTGATATTTTCATTCCTGACTACAGAATGCCATGTTTTGAATAGAAAGATAATAGAATCAGGTTTCTGCTTATTCCATAAGTAATTAACAACCACAGCTGATGTCCAGGATATAAGAATTGCATGTGCAATGTTTTGAAGTTAGTGCAGAACCCAAGTCTTCCATTTCCTGAGTTAATGTCCCCATCAATGAACAAATATTTTTTCTAACTTTTGCAGTTTACCGATTCTGAAACCATTTACATACAAGTGCAGACTTTTGCACTAGGAATTTTAGCCACTGATAATATTTCTTTTCTTGTTAATTTTGTTTGGGACTATTTAGGAATTATTTCATGCCTGCAACAGTTTATGGACCACAAATTATAATCCTTGAACCAGATTATTGTGCACTGTCACTCAAGAACTTATTTACAGGAGTGATTTTCTGTCTGAAGAAAATCCATCTGAGGAACTGCAAACACTAGGTCCAATGAGTATAGAACAACTTTAAATCCATGAACTTTGATAAGCTTTTCCAGAGTTCAAGCATATCTGCTGTAAGGCAGAAGACTGTTTACATTCCAAAACCTTTCTTGACTCTTTCTCAGAGGCACCCAGCACTTTCTTGGAGACTATATGGGAGACCTAATGGCCTTGCTTTGGCAGTCTGATTTTCCTACTGCTGAAGCTGTTGCAGTACCTAGTGGGGATGATATCATAGGTACATTCAAAGCATGACACAGTCTCACATCGAAAAGCATTTAATGTTGATAGAATAGGAGTAATAGACTAATATCTGTCTACTGAAGAGGAAATGTTTGGTGAGTAAACTGGGGAAAAGCTTTTAATTTTTTTTATTATTTTTTGGTGTATCCCTCAAAATTACTCCCTGCACATACAACAGTAAAATATTACTGACTCTGGCCCAAAGATGAGTTTACACACTGCAAGAAAGTTAGTCCTGTGGCAACTCCTACCAAATTTAATTTATGAGCAATCAGTGTGAGATAGGTCTCTCGTACAGTCACAGTGCTAACAGAGACAATGGGACAATGGATGGGTTTGAGACAAAGGACTGGCATGAAGTGGATGATGGAGAGAACTCCTAGTCACCTTCACAGCATAGGATTTGAATAATTAGTGCTGTAGCTCTCAAGGGGAACTTTGCTATCATTATAAAATTACTCATTCCCTCTACTCCGAGGAAGCCTGGTGGAAGCTTTTGGGCCAGTGCAAACTACAATGCAGTTATCTGTGGATTCACAAGTGTTGGTGAGTCAGAGGGCTGCTTAGTTACACATGCCAGGGGTTGCGGATAGGCATGCTCATGCTAGGGAAATCAGGTAGTATGCGTGTATATTAGGCAGAGAGAGGGGATGTAAGTAAAACATGTAATTAGAGAATTTCCTTGATTTTTTGGGGTTTTGTTTTAAATGTCAAATAATTTGTTATATAAATGGTTATGTCGGGGATCTTCATTTAGACTGGTATTAGCTTAATGGTTTATTAGAACTGAAGTCCAATAGCTACCTCAGTAGTCCTAGCTTGATTCAGGGCCTGAAGTATATTTCTCCTGACATAAAGGGATACTAAAGTAGTTTTTGCAAGAGTCACAATTTAGAAATTGATTTGGATTAACTTTTACATTATCAGAACAGCTTATTATTTGTGCATTCTGAGAATTACAGTGAAGTGGTTCTGTAAATTGTTGAACTCAGTCCCGTAGCTCCTGATAGGACTTCTTACAGCTGTGTTCTTTGAGCCTTATCAAGGCCATTTTATGATCAATTCTCTCTATTTGCATCAGTGTTTTACAGATGTATTTGAACAATTAATTTTCCTAATATTTGAGTTTGCAAGATACTTATCTGGAGTCTGGTGGCAAATCTTTTTCTTAGCTTCTGTCACAACTTTTTCTACTTGGTTTGAGTTTTATTTGTTAACTTGCTTACAATTTATTACAACATTTTATTAACTGGTTAATTAAATTTACTATTATAATACTAATATTAGATTACTAATTAGCCTACTTAGCACCCTCAGAATTCATATTAATATAATGGTAAAATGTCTGGATCTCTCTATTCTTGAGATTTCACGAATTTGAGTGTTTTAGTACATCTTCTGCAGTTTTTACATCTTGATTTTAATGTGGAAATATTGTCTGTAGAAGTTCAGCAGTAATTCTGAAGTTCAAAAATTTTATACCATGACACAAGATTTTATTCATAAATTGCAAGTAAATGCTAAACAGAACACACATATATCTGAAATTATACAGCAATTCTGTTTTATCTATAATGGGGTTGGCGGGGAGAGTATATATTACTGGCTGAAGGATAATTAATGGAGTGTCTTCCCTATTCTCATAGTTCTAATGAACCCCTTTGTAGTGTGTCCTAAAAGCAGTGACTTGCCAACACCTTGGATTTTAAAGCAGAGTGGAAATTACTGCTACACTTCCAAAGTGACAGAGAAATTGTTCAGCTCCAAATGGAAGTTGTAGAACACAGGACATGGGATACTAAATCATCTAGCAGCAGAGAGGAATTCAGCCACATGATTGATGCCAGATTTCTGCTAGGGGATCAAAATCCATCAAGCCAAGTAGCTATTGCCATTAATCATGTCTCTGAAGTGTTTGGTATTTCTGTGACTTAAGGACATGTAGCAGCCCCTCTGGTGGCAGGAAGTGGAAAGGGAGAAAGAGGCTTTTGTGCCTTTAAATAGTGAGGAAGCAACAACTGCAGTGAGGTTAAAAAAAAAAAAAGANATTCTCACATTTTGAATATTATTTTCTCTCCCATCAATGAGTCCCTGATAAATACTACCTTAACTGCATAGTAGCCAGAAAGTGCCCATTAATCATTTTGCTTCATCTACCAAATTTACCTCTTTCCAAACAATTCATTTTCCTTTAATCCTCCATCACAGCTGTGGAAAAGAGATTAAAACCAGGAATTGTTTAGAGATCTGAGGATGCATTCAAATATAATAACTTTATAGAGATAAAGATGTTCAGTAAAATATCTGTGCCTCCACTTGCTTATACTCCAAATTTCTTAATGAATTTATTAAATAGTTTTTAATAATTCAGAGCTTATTCAGCTGTAGACTGGGTCTATAAATACCTGCTACAAGTGTTCCTAAGTCTTCCTATCTTATTATCTGCTCACAGCAGGACTATAAAGGAAGATCATCGTTCCTCTCTGACTCTTTATCCCAGCTGACTGACTCCAGGCAAGTAAGGGAAACTCAGTGCCTTCCAATGGCTGTTTCAGTCCCACTGGTTATCAGGTTAGCGCAAGACTTGTAGGTAGCAAATTGAGTACAATAGCGCACAAATATGAAGTTGACTTTAACAAAAATACAAAATCACGTTACGGATGTGTACCTGTGGGAAGTTTGCAAATGATACTGCCCTAGAAAGCACATTCAATGCAGTCAAAGTGTCATGGCAGTCATTCAGAAACTTGATAGGCAGCAGGAGTGAGTTGGCAGGAACTTTATGAACTTCATCAAGGACAAATGAAAAGTTCTCCACCTAGAAAGGAGGAATCCCTTGTGGCAGTAAGCTGGAGAGTGAGTGGCTGGGAAGAAGATCTGCAGAAAAGACATGGGGACCTGCAACCTGACAGTGGGCAAGGCCAAAAGCCTCCTGAGCTCTTTGAAGGGGAACACAGCCACCTGACTTTTTTTTTTTTTTCCTTCTTTACTCACCTTTTAACATTACATGTAGAATATTTGTATCCTCACAATAAGGAAGACGTGTGACCTCAATGAGTTCACCACAGTGGTCTGTGATAGAGCTTGGGGCCTGTGAGGAAAGGCTGAGGAAATGCAGCTTATGTAGACTGGAAAAAAAAAAGAATCGAGAGACAGCCCATTCATAATGTCTTTTGATGCAGAACTGAGGAAATACAATTAACCAGATGCAGACCCTGTATCAGGTTTTGCTTTGAGGAAACATTAATTCATTCAAACCTCAGCTAAAATTTATGCATCAGACTGGGGGTTTGAGTCATCTGAAGAGCCAAGTTCTTCTCTGGTGCTGATATATCCATAATGGTGGGGAAAGAGGTAGAATAGAAACAAAGCCTATGCATCTCTTGGTTGCCATTTCAGTGGTATTTGAGGTTTAAATTGAAGTACAAAGGAAGAAATGAGAGTTTTACTGTTCATTACAGTGATGTTAGGTTTTGAAAATTCCAACAGGCAATGGAAAACATATTAAAGAAAGAGGTTTCTTTTAAACCTTTCCTTTTTGAGAGGCTGCAGGGGTATATACAGGTCAAGATGTTGGTTCATAGTGATAGATTTGCTTGATTTATGATAACTTCTTCAGACATCTATGGTGCAGTCATTTGCCTCTGAACTAATCACCTCATTTGCATTAAACAGAAAACACGATTCTGTAGAGCCATTCCTTTGGTCTTTTTTACTGGTTTTGGCTGGGATAAACTCAATTTGCTTAATAATACCTAGTATGGGTCCATGTTTTGCATTTATGCTGGACACAATATTTATAATAGAGGAATGTTATCATTACCCCTGAACAGTGCTTGCACAAAGTTAAGGACTTTTCTAAAATGTCTCAGCCCACCTCACCAGTGAGGAAGCTGGGAGTGTAGAAGTTGGGAGGAGAGACAGATGGAGTAGCTGACCTCAGCTGACCAAAGAAATAGCCCAGACCATATGACACCATGCTCAGGGTGTCAAAGCAGGGGAAGAAAGAGAAAGGGAGGGACATTCAAAGTGATGGTGTTTTCTTCCGAAGTCATCACTATCTGGAATGGAACCCTGCTTTCCTGGGGATGGCTGAACACCTGTCTGCCTATGGGAAGTGGTGAATGAATTCCTTGGTTTGTTTTTCTTGTGTGCACAGCTTTTGCTTTCCCTACTAAACTGCCTTTATCTCAACCCATGAGTTTTCTACCTTTTACTCTTTTGATTCTCCATCTCATCCCACCAGAGGAGAGTGAGTGAGCATCTATGTGGTGTTTAGTTTAGAACAAGAAGAATGCTTCTCTTTATTGATGATATAAGGAAGCTGAAGTCATTATGAGACAATTCCTAGCCACTAAAACAAATTTACGAATGTAAATATTTACTTTTCTGGGATTTGTTTCTGCATACTCTGACTCAGAAAGTGAGAGATGGTAATGCATATAAACAAATAAAATAATTAGTATACCTTACCCCAATAACAAGGTACATCTGAATGCTCATTCTGTCTCCAGCACTGTAAAAATTTTAGAAGTTGTTCCACCTAGATCATCAAATTATCTCACTTCTCCTTATGCATTTTCACCCATTAGGAAGTGTACACAAATAAAGCATTTTACCTTCACAGTGGAGCTCAAAGTTTTTCTTTCGTCTCTTTTTTTTTCATAAAATATCAAAGAAACAAATAACTAGTTATATTCACCCTAGGATATGTTGTAATTTCATTTTAAATGCTTCTTAACAAAGACAGAAGAACACAGGAAAAAATCCATCCAGACATAGAGCAACATCTTTTCTTTTTGGATGCTGCTTTAAAATCAATTATATGTGAGCAAGGGAGGCCTGAAGGCTGCAAGTCAGTCAATGTTGTTTTATTAGCACTGGACTGTCTTTACAACTGAAACACATTTTAGCCACATGTCAGTCATATTCTGACATCGGTCTTTTATTAGTTTTCCTCAAATTATTGCTTTCTTCTCGGTTTAAATGAAATGGGAAATTGAAATGCTCTTTTACATTTTTATATTCTCCATGAGAAAATTTAGAACTAATCTAAAATAAAGCAACCAGCAATCTATCTGCTTTGTCAGTCTGTATTGACATACTGTTCAATTCTATCTGTATGCTAATATAAAGATTCAGTTCTGAAAATGTATTCTTCAAATTAAACACAGGCCAAAAATGTAGTTCTGATGTAATTCCAGTGGATAAATATGTATCATTCATAGCTTCATGAAGAGTATTCGTATTTCAGTAAGATTTTGAATTTTAAAAATACCCCAGAAGCCACAAAAATCTCCGCAAAAGCTGAAAGCTGCATTTATATAGATTTTTACTTCAAGTTCAGATTTAATAATAAAGACATAGCTACCGCATTCAATTTCTGACTGAGTTTCAACAGAATATTGAGAAGTCATATCCTATTTTTAAAAATTAATTTATAATAAATATCTATGTCTAGATCACAAATCTCTTGGATTTCCTTTTAAAGCAGAGTGAGAAAAACAATTGATGTCTAATGCTGAAGCAGCTGCAATTACTTTTTTTCTTGTTAACTAGACAGCAACACTAAAAGGAAGATTACTAAGTCCTTTTCACCAACAGCAGTTTCCTTACACGAAGTTAACTTTCCTGCAATGAACACAGAGGAGAAAAACACATTAAGTACACACATCATTTTACTCAGATATAGATCTTAGGGGGGTTGTACCAGCTGCGTTCCACACAAAACAGATTGATCACACTGAAGTTTTTAATGGACTGCATGGAATGCCTGGCTCTTCCGCCTTTCCAGATTTATAGGACTGTCTGCTGGAGGTTGACTGTATCCTGGGGAAGCCAGAGAGAAACAGCTGATGGCATGAATGCTGTTCTTGTGAGGGTGTTCTCCAGGAAATACACTCATATTTTTCTCTTGTCTGTTTGTGGCATCTCTTAGTGCAGAATGTCTTTTCCTTAAAAAAAAAAAAAAAAAAAAAAGAGAGAGGACAAAATAATGTGGGTTTGTTTTTAATAACCTATATGCCTTTACACTAAATTGTCACAGAAAAAATGTTTAAATTCTCCTGGATGATAGCATTTTGAAGGAAATACTCTGTAAACAGGTCTGAAAACTGAGTCAACACTCCTGCTGTCTTCATGTTAACAATTCATAGAAAAACTGAACAAACAAAAAGTCGTAATTTTATCCCTATTCCTAAAATAATGTTTAAAACACCTACTGTGTGTCTTAGGTTGCAATATATAACCAAAAGCATGTATTCTATTCCCAATCTGTTGAAACCAGTTGAAGAGGTGTTTTTTCTTTATCTCATAACTCCAGAGAGGAGGGGGTGGGTGCCTGCTGTTAATGGGCCAGCTGTTAAAACCAGGTGGGGCAGTGTTCCTTATCTCTTCCACAACCCAGTCTCCCTCCAGGAAATATGTTCTGTTAATGAGCCATTAAGGCTCACTGCATGACTGATAAAAATAACATCATGCCATTGTGAGATGCTCCACCCAGTGGGAGGAGCCAACCATTCCCACCTAGGTAAAACCTGACAGTCAGAAATACCAGGGTAGCCTGTTTTCCACTGGATTTCCCAGAGGAGGACCACACCCATTTTTCCACCACTGGACCCTTCTACAGCATCATCTCTACTCCAACAGAGCCATATGTGTTACTTCAGGAGGACTTATTTTCACTGCTTCCAACGCCCTGGCCATGAGGGTGTCAGATAGTGTTCTGACTCTGTCAGGGTTTCTAGGATTTTTGTTTGTTTGCTTGCTTTTTTTTTATTACTACATTTGTATTTTTAATATTCTTGGTAAAGAACTGTTATTCCAAGTCCCATATCTCTGCCCGAAAGCCCCTAATTGCAAAAAATTTGGAGGGGATGGGTTTACAGGTTTACATTCTCCATTCCAANTCAACTATGACCTGAGCTCTTCTGTTTTAGTACAAAAAAATTCAGCATTTTTTAAAGGAGTGGTTTGGCTTTAGCTCCATTACTGTGAAAAAAAAAAAAAAAAAAAGGAAAACAAAAACAACCTTCTATTTTTTCCCCATAAAAATAGGATTTAAAAAGTCTAATTTAAAAGGGGGGGGTGTATTTTTAGTTTGTGTGTGTGTCTGTGTCTCTATTCGCGTGCCTTTTAAGGTAGGGATACTTACTGTTTTTTAATAAAGATGCTTCCAGAGGAAAAGGAAGGTAGGCTTATACCAGCCTATAGTGCTGTTAAGTGCGTAGTCAGAATGCAGAGATGGGCACCTTGAACACCAAAAGGGAGAGAGATTTCACACCTTAGTGGTTCTGAAAGGGTTTACACAGGCTTGAGGTGATTATAGAAGCATTAAATGAGCAAGGAACTGATGAACATGATCCAGATCATCAATAAGCAACCCAGATGTGCAGCACAAGTGTGTACAGAGATTGATGAATCCTTTGAATTGGGTAAGGGAAGCAGTAGGAATTTGACAGGTTATTTACTGACTGCCATAACCTTTATTACTGCTCCATGAATCAGCTAGCACAAAGTTACAGCAATGGCAGGCTTCATCTTAGGGCAGAGGCACTACTGCTCCTGCAATGCCCTTCTGAGCTCATCTCTACACCTGCACTCCACTCACAGATATAAATGCAACTGTTTGTTGACCTCGCTATAACAGAGTTTCTACCAGAGTAGCTGAAGAAAAAAAGGGTAAAAGAATGCATTCAAGACAATACTGATAAAAACCAGGGAACATGGGGGCTTATAACACTTCACTCCCTGCTTAAAGTAGAGTCTATTAATGAAGTCAAAGTTCAGCTGTTTATTAAGTAATTTATTTCAAAGATACTGAGAAGGGTATTTTGTGCAGCATGCTAAACACTATGATTACCCAAGACAGCTTATTCTCCCTCTTCTGAATCTAACTGATGAGTTTAAAGAAATTAACTTCATCAGATACTCGCTGCCACCTCTCTACTGGAGGTTATAGCCCTGCCATGAGATCAAATTAGGTAAGCATACCTTGGAAACTTCAATGTGAAATCAACTAGGAACAGCAATAATATGTGTTCTTCTGGCTGTGGTGTGGGATTATGATGGTTCAGTATGGGGCTAGTACTGATTTACACAGACTCATGCCTACAATTTATACGGTACCATACTTATCAAAGCAAATTATGAAACCTTTTCTAAGAGAGGTAAATTACTCTTGCTCAGGGAGCAACTTAGACTATACATAAATGACCAAGAAGCATAATTCAGGATGAGAAGGAAAAATGTTCCAAAGGAGTGAGACTTCTACAAGCAATGTGGTGTAGCAGACAACAGAAAGCTACTAAGACCAGCATGGCATGAACACACAGAGCTACACGTCACAGATGGAATCATAAAAGGGGTTACCTTTCCTTTAGTCACTGAAAGACTTCTCTACAGAGACCAATGCACCAAAAAGTCCTTGAAATAATAACAGTCTGAAAGTTGTGAGAACAAAAGCTAGCGCCAGGACAGGGTGGTCACCCTTTTTATCTCTTGGTTCCAAACTTCTCTTAAAACCCAACAGCTATCAAACTACCAATTTTTTTGTTTGTTTTAGTTGCTTGTTTAAAAGACACAGTAAATTCATTTTAAATAGCTGACCACTGTGGTGCCTTTCACATCTTCAATACAAATTTTGGGGCCATAGTCAATATTATACCAGCAAATTGCAATTATATTGCAAGTGAGACAGGTAATCTATGCTTCTACCACAGCTGACCCTTCTTCTCAGGGTAGTTTACCCAAAGTACAAGTGTTTTGAAGTGTCTATATAATACTGTCTAAAGAAAAAACCGTACACCTTTTGTCAAACAAGTTACAGCAACTTGTGTTTGATTTGTAGTGGTTTCAGCAATGTAATTCTGCAGGTAATAGTTTGTCTTTTACTCTACCTGAGGGGCAAGGGTATAATAGAAAGGACTTAACTGTTCCTTTAATTTTTTTTTTTTTTTTTTGCTTTGCTCAGTCAAGCATAAACTTAGTTTCTAGATTAAAAATAAGAATAAAATCTTGGTTACACACCTAAGGGGCATAGTGCACTCATCCAGCCACCAAAGATGGAGGATTTTGCATTTCCATCCCCTAACCCTCTGACAAATTTTCACAGGAGAGTTTATCAGCCCCTGCCACGACATTTCAGAGTTTGGGGGTCTTTCCTAATGATGGAGAATGACACAGATTTCTCATTCCCTCCCTCAGTTGCAAGGGTAGAACATAAACAGAGAAGTACTAAAGGCTACCATTGGGAACTGCTACAAAAACATGAGTTCTTTTACTTGTTTAATCTTTAGTTAAAAGATTCTTCAAGCACATTTCCTTCTCAGATACTACAGAGGTTATTCAGAGGTCTTCTGAAGGGCAGAAGACATAGGGTGTCTACCAGTTTGCAGCTCATAAGCATAATTATTTGCTACACAACTCATTCAGATTCTGAGTCTTACCACTGTGTAGTCGTGTGCAGAACACTGTGCTGGGTCTGGCTGACATGGGGTTAACTTTCTTCATTGCAGCCAGTATGGTCCTGTGTTTTAGGTTTGTTGTCGGGATTTTTANCCTGCCCTGGACTCCAACAATTTGTTGCCCTAACAGTGTTGGTCACACACCAGTGTTTTGAATATGGTTCAACAGTGCCTGCACAGCATCAAGGCCATATCTTTTTTCCTACTCTTTCCCCCACAGTGAGTAGGCTAGGAGTGAGGAAGTTGGGAGGGAGAATACTTGAGCATTTGACCTAAATTGGATAAAGGAATATTCCACATTGGCTTTTGGCCGGGGTCAATTCATAACTACTGTGAAAATGCACAGCAATAGCTTTGCCTTTTAAAAATCATCATTAATCATTACATGCAGCTCAGTCTTACAAGCTAAAGTTAGCAGAAAAATTAATTCAAGCATGAAAAACTGGCATGTTTTGCTCATCCAACTTTTGCAGGAAAATTCATTCTAAAACTGATAATGTAAAGAGTGACAAATAAAAGAGATTCAATGGAAAATGAACAATAGCAGAAACTTCACATTTAAGAGGCTGATGACAGGAGTTTTCTATTCAATTACATAGCAAGCTATTGTGAAGTATTTTGTTTCCAGCAAACAAAAGATAAAAAGATTTCATAGGAGTGTTGTTAGAATATTGTGTTAAAATAAACAGATAAATACTCTAGGTGTCTGTAAGAGGAAAAACCTCTCATTTGATCTACTAACACTGAGAGAAAATATGCAAGTGAAAAATCAAATGATAAGATACAAGGCGGAGAGAGTTTTCATAATTGCTGTTAGAAATGATTAAATGAAGTAAATATAGCACCAAATAAATTGTGTACCAGGGTAAAGTGCAGCTGAAAAAAAATAGTGCATTAGACACGAAAAACAGAACACTTAAATCTCATTTTTTCTTCTGTGTAGATAAGATTGCAGAGTTATAAATGTATCTTGCAAGATACTTAGTGTCTCTAAGACATTCCAATGGAAGCATCAAGGAGCTTCACTTTCAATGATACAGCCTTTTAGGAGGGCTAGAAAAAAGTAAAGCAGCCCACAAGATAGTGAGGATTTTTTTGTATATCATAAATGGCACAATAATTACTAAAAATTGTATGTAAATAAGGGAGAAAAGATTAAAGTCGGCAATGATGATGAAGGACTTTAACAACATGATCTCCCCCATGATTCATGTAAACATGAGCTGCAATTATTAGTAAAATAAATCACTCATTTACCATACTTGAGTTGCTCTGTGAAGGAGAAAAGTTCCTTCAAGAACAATCTGTCTTTGAAATATGTCAAAGGCATATGTTTTGTCTTTTTTGGTGGGGATATGTGCAAAAGAGGAAAGCAAGAACATTGAATGCATACATTAATGGCTGAGTAGGTGAATCCAGCCTTTGCAGTAAGAACACATAGAATAAAGTGTCTTATATTACTTCTTTTAGTAAATACATGTAGGGAAAACTTTTGAAAATTGAAAGAAATTCATTGCCCTGAGAAAATAGTGACTCTAAGGACAATAAAGACTTCCTCCTTGTCCAGAGGCTCCAGCAGGAGGCTGTTGAAGGACAGCAAATCAACAAGAACCAGCATCCATTTCATGTTCAATATTTGGGGAGCAACAAGTTTATTATGGGTAAGATCATCTTCTTACTCTCATCATATTCTTTTTATATGTGTCTGTTGAGGGAACTTGAATCCACCAGACTTTTTGTAGTCCAGACAGTAGGAAGGTTGAGCATGCATTCAATAGCAGGAGGTACAAACACACATGCAGACACACACACACACAATCAATACACAGAAAAAATCAAGAGAAGTAGTGAACATTATCCTTGCTGGTACCCACATAAACACCAACAGCAGCCACAAAAACTACGAAAAACTTGAGCAGCACAGTACAAATGCATTTGTCCTCTCCAGCTCATACAGGCTGAAGTTCACTAGCAGGTGAAGGCATACACTTCCTGTCCTGATCCAGCCACATTCATATCCTCAGGGCTCTAGAACTCTAGATCAGATCTTTACTACATCCAAGATCCATGTCAACATCCTGGTTCTCATGTCCTATTATTATTATTATTATTATTATTATTATTATTATTATTATTATTATTATTATTTCAGGGTTTCTGATCCGCATGTCTTATCTGCTGTTTATGTCTTATGTAACTGGGTGCCTAGTTATCTCCCTCACTTTTGCTTTTGTTTTAACCCAATATACTGGCAATTATATATGTCCATGTTTTCTAAGTATCATCAAGTCCTTTACCAAACATATATTTTTCCAGTTTCTCACTTGACATCTAGCCATTCAGGGCAACTCAGTCATTCAGCTTCAGGCTGAGAACACACAAAGACAATTGTTGTGATTTACTTACTTAATAAGTTCGGGGTTTTTTATAAAATACTAGCAGTATTTAAATTTTAATGTGAATTTAGTTACTTAATGTTTTGACATCAGTATCCTTCTTTTATAAGTACTGTGACTCCAAAATCTTAATGTAATTTTTGTGTTCAAGGTAGAGAGTTCACAGAAAATGATGATTTAAGATAGGAAAGTAGGAGAGTAGAAAGATTCATATTTAAATATTAATATTAACTAGTAGGTTGCAAATTAGGTGTTTGCCCATGCAATTTATCAGATAATTACATGCTTGGTTTGCACAGGTGGAACACTGCTATTTGTGGATTCAGCTAAGGATAATTTTTAGTTCCCTCTGGTGACCAGAGAATGCGGAAGAGTTGTTATGGCACATTTTGCTGGGTAGGTTCTTTCACATGCAGCCTTTCATGTTCAATCTTCTGAATATGGTAAAAATTATTGATCTTGGGAAGTCCAGCACTGATGCTTCATTTTATTTTGTTTTTGCATGAAAAGTAAGAAAAGTAGTAAAGCATGCATGAAATTTGTGAGGGTTTTACTATTAGGCTTGGTGTCTCATTACAATTATTTCTTGTGTTCAGGTTGCTTCTTGGAAAATTGACATGTAAGATGGACTGAAAACTTAATAGCCTGGCTGGTTTTTATCCACCTCTATGACAACTGTGTATGCACAGGTTAATTTATGCTAACACCTTGATTCCTTGTCACAGATTAACCTCTGACTGCATTTTGCTGACTTGCTTGAGCTAATTACAGTTAAGCTATTAGCAGCTCCTACTGCTGTGGTTTGGCTCCTTAAACGGAAACTAAAATCCAGTGCATTTGGGACAGAAAGTTCAACAAGACTGTTGTCTTGTGAATCTAGATTTATTTACAAAACCTGGATGCAATTAATCTGCATCCCACAGCTAGTTTTTCTCAGGTAAAATTCAATTCTGCAAAGGCCTTGGAAACCCTTGATTGCTTATGAACAACTTGGCAATAGTATCAAAATCCTTTAGTGTAAATGTCTTTGGAATCACTGTTCAAGGACAAAGGAGGAACAAATCATACCAGAGTTCATTGTGAAAACTTTTGCAAGTGATGTAATAAAACCTATAGAATTGTGGGGTTTTTTTGAGGATGGAGGCTATTCTTAGACAATGACATTCACTGTTGTGTTTGAAGCAGAGCTGTCAAAACAAATGTGTCAGGTCATGCAGCAAGTGGTTTACCTCTGTGGAAAACATTAGAATAGAGAGGACTGTGGTCTCTGAGATAGGCTCGTAATTAGGTATTGATTGCTTTCGCTAACACATTGTGTACAGTTTCAAACAAATGAAAGATCATTTCTGACTCCTTTCTCTTAAACTCAGATATTTGTTGGTGCATTCGTTTGAAAGATTACAAAATATGAAGCAATTTTTACAGCTGATTCACTTGGGCTTCAATTGATTTGGCTTCTATAAAAATCCTCTATTTGAAGGGAATGTCAGCAGTATCTCAGCTCCTGTCCACAACCACAACTTTTACTTTAGATTACAGAAAAACAACGATTGTCTTGCAAGGGAGTAAAGAAACTGTTCTTCCTTAAAGCTGCAACAAAATTTGGGGAGCTAAGGCAGTTGTATCCTGAGTTTGGCTTATTGCAATGTGAAGATCTAATCAACCCTAATTCTTATTGTCCCTGTTTTCTACCATATAGTCACAGCTAGTGGAGGCAGTCAAAGGATGCTTTGTGATGTAAGTGCTAACTGTATTCTCTGAATGCACAAAATGCCTGGTAAATGACATCTCTGAGTGCAACTGCTCCATTTACTCTGAAGGAATTATATTCTAGGTCTTCTGAGATGAGCCAGGTTACAGACAACTTATAAGATAACTCAGATCAGAAAGAGCAATAGTCTCTGACATAAGTTCAAGCACAGTGAAGACAATTGCTCCCTAATCTTCTCCAATCACATGTACAGAGAGTATCTTAGAAGAAGAGGTTCAACACAGTTAAGATTCAAGTTTGGTTTGGGGTGGGGGGGGGGCGGTTGGTGGTTGGTGGGTTTTTTTTGGGTTTTTTTTTTGTTTTTTTTTTTTTTTCATTTAGAAAGAGGCAAATGTATGTGTTTCATAACTGTGCACCGTGGCAAACAAGTCTCTGGAAACTCCTGCTCCACCTGCCTTCTTAACTGATTGTCTCTTGAAGAGCAAGATACACCTCTCCTTTCAGTATTGATGTGTAAGACTGTAAGAGTGGTACAAACTTCACCATTTGCCACCCATAATCCTACCTACATAAAGATAGTAGCAGATTCAGAGTTTCACTTGGAGGCACAGCTAAGAATGTTGCTGGAATCTATTATAATGTGTAGCCCACCAGAGAATAAATATTATATCATGCTGAAAGTTATGTAAGCATACTAAAAACAGGATTATAGGAAAAGGTGGACAAGATATATAGTTTATTTTAATTTCCCTCTACTTATTTCTTCTGTGATAATTCCTAAACTTCTTCCAGATATTGTTGTGGTTTAACCCCAGCTGATAACTAATCACCATACAACATGTTCAATCACCCCTGGTGGGATGGGGGAGAGAATAGGAAGCATAAAAGTTAGAAAATGAGTGGGTTGAGATAAAGGCAAAAAAGCACATAAAAATGCAAAACAACTAATACAAAAAAGCAAAACAACTAATATAGTCATCACTTCCCATGGGGAGGTGGGTGTTCAGCCATCTCCAGGAATGCTGGGATCCATCACATGTAACTGTGGTGTGGGAAGACTAACACTATAATTCTCAATGTCTCCCTCTTCCTCCTTTTCCCTCTGGCTTTATAGGCTGAGCATGATGTTATGTGGCCTGGAATATCCCTTTGGTCAATCAAGGTCATCTGGCCCGGCTGGCTGTGTTGGCCCCCAGCTTCTTATGTACCCTGGGTCTCCTCCCTGGAGGTGTGTGGTGAGATGCCTTGACATTGAGTAAGCCCTGCTCTGCAAAAATGAAAACATCTCTGTATTATCAACCCTCTTTTCAGCACAAATCCAAATGAGTGCCATATCAGCACAGGCATATTCCTCTTTATTTCTTTGTTCTTTTATGGAGACAAATGGATGCCAAAGGTTTTGGCTATCTTACTATTTGCATTCAGACAAGGATGCCACTCCACAACAATGCATTGATTAGGGAATGATCAGGTAAGGAGGCTTTTAAAACAGATGAAGAGTACTTGTGGTTTCATTATCAACATGTGGTTTTCTATGACACCTTGAAGTCTAAAGGACTCAGTTCTGCTTCCAATTAACTCAATAGCAAAACTCTCATTGACTTAAAGGTCTGAAGGAACAGCCCCTAATTTACCAACACTTGTAATTCCCTGATTAAATTTTAAAAGTCCAGATGCTAAAATGATTTGCAAGCCTTTGATATTCTGCTGAAGTCAGTGTACAGGTTGGCAAACTGGTTTTTTGGCTCTTCATTAGGATCATGAAAATTCTCTAGCTGATCATATCATCTCTGCCTTATGCAGCAGAGAATTCCAGTCTGTGGTTCCCAGTTTGTCATGTAATGTTTTTTTCTCTCACTTCCATCTATTTTCCCTGCAGATAAAAGCAATTTATGAATATCACAAAGTTTTAGTTAAAGAACAGAACTTCAAATATATATTCCTAGGTGTAAAACACTTAAATCACCATGAAGGAATGCAGAAAACAAATTGCTTCATGAAATACCTATTAAAGAGAAACTGTGAGCTCTGAACATCTTGATTATCTGCAATAAAAAAATTGTCGTTGTGCAGTATGAGAAAACACAGGCAAATTATTTACAACTACTATATACATTAATAATAGTAATATAATAATAATGGTGTTGCTGCCTGCTTGTATCGGTTTACTTATCTACTTTCACATGCACTTCCTGGTCTGAACAAGTAATGAGGTGCAAATTTGCATGGTTTCATTGCAAACATTTAAGAAACTTGAGACATCAATATTAGAACTGATATTTTCTATAAGCTGACACTAAGTGAGGCGGAGTTTTTGAAGTTCTAATTCTAGATAACAGAGTTTTTATGCTCATAAACCCATTTCACTCTTATGTAGAGATATTCACATTTCCATACATATATGTATTAATATCATCTGTGTCTGGAACAGAAAGTGACTCCATGGCATAAAGATAGTCTATGAAGAGGGCTCCATGATCACAGAACCACTGAATCAAAGATTCTCAAAATCACAGAACATTAAATGTTGGAAGGGACCTCTGGAGACCATCTAGTCCAACCCCCTTGCTAAAGCAGGTTCACCCAGAGTACATTCTACAGGATTGCATTCAGGCAGGTTTTGAATAGCCCCAGGAAAAGAAACCACGCAGCCTCTCTAAACAGCCTATGCCAGTGCTCTGACGCTCTCAAAGTGAGGAAGATTTTCCTCATATTCAGATGTGACTTACTGCGTTTCTATCTCTCTTTGAACATTAAAAAGCAAATCTGGCCCACATTCAAAGAATTTCTGGCTATAGGAAACAAGGAAAAGAGTCTTGTAGGGAAAGTAAAAGAATAGCATGAGGGAGTGGTCTTGTTCTATAAGCACCAACAAAATGCTTGTTAAAAACATACAGGAATCTCTGCACAGGGTAACACCTTTTTGAGGAAAGAAATCTCTTATTAGTCCATACAATGACATAAGTCTCCTTTGCAAACATCTTCACAATGGTTTCATTAGACAGAATGGGTAACAGTCCAAAACCAATATCCTGACAATTCCTGATACACATCTGCCCTGTGTACCCTGCAGCAAGTATGAATCCATCACTGCTGAGCACCTTAAGCAATATACAAAACACCTCCTAACTTTCTGTGTACAAAACACTGTCCTACATGACCATATCTGCATCTCCAGCAAAGTTTTTACTAAGCTGTTACAAGTGTTCTGTCTGAGTTTGCGCTGTTTTACAGCGGAAACATCTTGGACATATCTCTGAGATGGACAGATTCTCTGCCTAACTCTTGGAAGAATACAAATGATGTCTATTAATTGCTCTGGACAGAGCAGGGACTACCTGAGACTAGCTCCAGGCCAGTCCAAAATTCTTACTTGAAGAATTCTTATAGCTACTGGTCAAATGCTTTGTTTTGGCAGCTGCTATGAACTCAGTCTCACACTCATTGTCCATGTACAGATTAACAGTCAGTTCTCAGACCACCCAGAGAATTGTGACTTTTCTGACCTATGTATAAAAAAAATCAGTCTCTTATGTCTAGGTTACATTTGTTCAAGCCTGAATTTAGATGACAATAATTCTGAATTTCTCCCAGTTTTCCTTCTACTTTTACCACTAAGACAAACTGTCTTACTGGCCAAGACCAAAGAGAAACTAGAAAATTACTTTATAATTTCAAAATATTGGAAGACCTGAATTCCACATACTCCTCTGAGGTTGCTTTGCTGTTGTTACTTTGCCTGGAGCTGTCCATAGTCCAATGAACAAGGTTTCTTCTATATCCATACATGGTTGCAGTCTGATAGAATGGTTAGCTTTTGGTTGGTTTGGCAAGGCATCTGTTGTTATATGGGTCTTTGTATCAGTTTCCTATGAAGTATAACAGAAGTGAAGTTTGTAATAAACAGAAACCCAGAAATGAAACCCAAAGATCATAACTTTAGGGTGATAAGAAAAAATAGAATTCTTTCCTGCTTTTCTAATTAACCTGTTTTCTGTCAGAAAATGCTCATCCCAGGAAATTAAAATATTTTGCTGTGACATTTTATCTTCATTTCCAGGAGGATAGTATCAAACTTTCATTACAACTGTATTGTTCCAATATGTATTAAATACAGTGTAATTGGGTGATGAACACAAACAAAAAATTTAAGACTTAATCCAGACAAAATCCCCTGGCAAGATAAACTGAGTATTTCCTTCACATAAAAAGAATAAATAAATACTTTTAACTTTCTATCCCAGTTTAAAATAAAAGAGCATCTTAATACCTCATACTGTAGTGCTGGATATAAATTTTGTGTTCCAGTCAGCTCAACCATGGCATTTCTTTAAAGGACTATAGATTGTCTAACTAGGGCTGCTCTATCAAGAATCTAAGCTTTTACATTTGGAAAAAGGAGAATAAATCAAACTGAGAGAGCACCTGACAATGTTTTTTATCTTCTTGCAAGTTACAAGTGATAGTATTTCTTCAGAACAGCTGGAATAAACTAGTTTTAGTTTTTGGCATCAAGAGCTATACACTTTAAATAACTCTGTTTTGGTTTTCCACAAGTCAAAGGTAATCTAACAGACTTGCCGCTGTAGAATGATGGAATCATTAAACAAGCCTGCATTTTCTAAACTGTGACCTTGAAATCAGTGGGAATTGGATTACGCCCTAAATCAAGCCAAAACCTTACAAACATTTCAGAGGATGCTGTGGTGTCTCATTTTGTAAAATAAGTGGAAACTCTAACTTCAAGATGGCAGTTTGGGAGTTGAAAGTTTGAGTAAAATTAGGAACTTTCAGCTAAGTATTTTTTACTGGGGTAATTCAGCAGTTAGCATCACTGTTTAAGAGCTTCATGGAACACTTTTGACTTTGTAATATCCTTTTATTTTATGTGATAAAAGGGAGTCTTTAATTTGTGACATCTCAGGAGTATTGTATTTACCTACTTAAGGTCGAATAGATAATTCTGTGTATAAGTCAGGGTGAAAAGGAAGGGATTTGTGGGGGGTTTTTTTCCTTTCTTTTCTATAATCTTCCTACTGCAGGAACTCTTCTTGATTCAATAATGACATTTGATTGTAATCCCAGAGGAGTAATAATTTTGCCTGAAGACTAAACCGAGTGAGTGGTGATCTCCCTTGCTGTCAATGACCTATAGATGACATTTTGTACCTAATTAAATAGATGTCTTTCTTTTGAAAGAAATGGCGAATCATGCATAATTAGAAAAGGCATCAAAGTTGGAGCTGTTGGCTCATTAATCTAATGGAGCTAGCCTGTGGCACTTAAAGACCATTTGTATTGCTCATGATGTTTGTGCTACTTTATCAGCAATTAGCACTCTATATAAGAGTGATTCTCTTGACAGTTTTTATTTTTCACACACTCAAAAAATATTTAGATTAGTTTAGGATATAGGACAAGTTATAACCTCTAACACTCATAAACATTCAGATATTAATGATTTACAACATGGGTAAAATTACTTAGAATCTCGCACTGACTTTTCATTTCTTTAGGATAAACAAAGAATGAGAAAAAACCCTTCATAGAACTGTAGAAATCATAAACATTATTTTTTAAAAAAATCACACATTCAAGGAAATAACAAGTTCTGTGACGTACTTCTGGTGATTTTTTTTTTCAGGATGAGGAGTGATGAAATTAACATTGTGTACACAAGTCCTTCTGTGTAAGAGTAAAAAGGATACTGTGCTTATTTACCTGTCTTTATGATGCTTAATAATTATTATTTTTTTTATTTTAACAGTATTTTTAAATATATCTAAAGATTTAAGGCATATTCAATTTCCATAAAGGAGATTCATCTGCAGGCTTTTTGGGGCCAGTCCATTCTCAATGCAAGTGTTCCAGAAGTTTAAATTTCACTTTCCACCTACAGCTTGCCAGATTGGTCTATAATCCCTGCTAATTATTTCTCTAGAGAGTCTGACTACTTCAGCTTTGCTAGGATTTATTCCTGTAGAATGCTGGGTTGTTTCTTACTATAACCATGTCTCACAGAAAATAATCCATGAAAGCTGAAACGTACATTATTGTGCTATGTAACATGCTTAAAAGACATCCAGCAATACCTTGGGAAAATTAGACACCACTGATAGTTTCATATTCTAATTTATACTAAACCATTTAGCACATGCCTGGGCTATTCAACATACATATATGGATATGACCATGAATATATCTTTGTGTGGATATCTTACATATGCTATAGCCAAACTAAGTGTATATTTTCACCAATATAAAGGGCTAGCCAAATATTCATTTCAATTAAAACTTAAAATTTCTCTTTTGTCCTTCATCTCTTTTGTACAATTTTACTTCATCACAAATGCAAAGTCTACTAAGAGGCTTTACATACAAGTTCTAACTGAATCAGAACATATTTTGGAAATCTTGTGGTTTATGGAATTGTTTTTAAACCTTAATGGCAACACCCAAAATTCCCCCAGACTACATAACAACAATATAACTGTACAGAATCACAAAATTTTTAAGGTTGGAAAAGATCCCTAAGATGAACAAGTCCAACTGTTAATTCCTAACACTGCCAAGCCCACCCCTGAATGATGTCCCTAAGTGCCCTATCTACATGTCATTTAAATACCTGGGCAGCAAGGACTCAGCTTCCCTGGACAGCCTATTCCAAAGCTAGGCAAACTTTTCTGTGAAGAAATTTGTCCTAATATTCAATCTAAACCTCCCTTGGAGAAATTTGAGGTTGTTTCCTTGTCCTGCCACCTGTTACCGGAGAGAGGAGGCCAACCCCCACCTGGCTACACCCTCCTATTAGGAAGTTGTAGAGAATTATAAGGTCTCCCCTGAGCCTCCTTTCCTCCAGAGTTAACAAGCCCAGCCCCTTCAGCTGTTGCTCATAAGGCTTGTGCTCCAGACCCTTCACCAGCTTGGTTGCCCTTCTCTGGACAAGTTCTATCACCTCAGTGCTCTTCTTGTAGTGAGGGTCCTAAATCTGAACACAGGATTTGAGGCACAGCCTTGCCAGTGTGGATTACAAGGGAGTTATTACTGCCCTAGTCCTGCTGGTAGCACTATTTCTGTTATAACATATTTTTGTATGATGATAATTTGTTCTATACACAATAGTCATAAAACATAGAGACTTAGATGTTAACCTTTGTTTTCCACTAAGACTGTAGCTTATAAATCAATAGCCCAGACTCTTTCTGCGTGAGCTAGCAGAGATTCTAAGACCAATGTGCAGCAGTCTTTCCTTCATTCTATCTTAGCCATCCCTCATTGGTTCATTTATGCTAAGTTGCTGGCCCTCAATTCATCTCCTTTCACCAAGGCTGATGAAGAGGAGGAGGTCCTCCAGACATGGGAGCAGAGACCACCCTGCGGCCTGTGGTGCAGACCATGGTGAGTCAGGCTGTGCCCCTGCAGCCCATGGAGGTTCACTGGGGTGCAGAGATCTACCTGCAGCACACAGAGGAGACCCATACCAGAACAGGTGGATGCTCAAAAGAAGACTGTGACACTATGGGAAGCCCATGCTGGAGCAGGGTCCTGGGAGGGACCAGCTGACTCATGGAGAGAGGAGCCCATGCTAGAGCAGGCTCCCTGCTAGGACTTTTGACCCTGTGGGGGACCCACACTGGGAAACTTGTTCCTTTAGGACTGCATCCAGTGGAAAGGCACCCATGTTGGAGTAGTACATGCAGAGCTGTAGCCCGTAGGAAGAACTCACACTGAGGAATTTTGTGGAGAACTATATCCCATGGGACAGATTCCATGATGGGGAAGGGAAAGGACGCCTCTTCTGCTTAGTGGCAGAAATAACCTGTGATGATCTGACCATAACCCTCATTCCCTGTCTCCCTACATGGGTGAATGTAGAGCCCAGGAAAGGGGGGGTGGGCAGAAGTGTTTACAAGATTTGCTTTACTTCTCGTTATACTGCTCTGATTTTGATTGGTAGTAAATCCAGTTAATATCCCCAAGCTGAGTCTGTTTTGTCTGTGACAGTAACTGGTGAGTGAGCTCTCCCTGCTCTTAACTCATGAACATTTTGCTATATTTTCTCATCCATGTCCAGTTGTGGAGGGGATTGATAGGATGGCTTTGGTGGGTATCTCCATCTAGCCAGTGTCAACCCACCACAAGTCCATTTTTGTTCCTTCATACAGTTTCTTTCAAATGCCTTTAGTCTATTAAATAATAACTAAATGACTAATCATCAGGTTTCTCTCTACTGCTTGCTCAAGGGTTTTCTGAGAACATTGACAAGACGAGAAGAAAATAAAAACAAACTCATGCACATTTTTGTTTTCTTACACTTCACTATTTAATATCTCCCCTCCCCTCTTTCCTTTTCTTCTTTCCCCCCATTCTCCCTTTTTTCTCCCCTCACCTTTTTTTCCTTTTTTCTTCATCTTCTCCTTCCCTTTCTCTTTTTCCTTACCTCTGTTCACAAGCAAAAAGACCTGTTTTCTGTCTAAAAGTGGTTTCCCAGTCTAATTTGAATGTCTAGTAACAAGAGACAGTGCTCAGTAGTTACAGGCTACTTATTTTCATGCAATGGTAAAATAAATTGGTATGTAAAATGCATATGTAGTAAACTGCCAGCAGCGTCTGTTTCCTTCAGGCTGCAATAACTCCTGTTAGAATTGTCTTTTGTCCCAAATTTCTCTTCAGTTTTTGAGCTGCTCTGGAGCATCGGTCTCCTGTGGATGTAAATAAATGGTGACTCATTAACAGACTGTTACAAACAAGTGTATTTTACAAAGGAACAGAACAGAAAACTTTGCTCCTTGCTCCTGACATGTACATATAGCAGTAATGATATTGAAATAGGCCAAGGTATTTGTGGAGTGAACAGATCTTTATGCCTTAGTTCATTCTGTGTTCCTATTGCAAACTTAAATGTGCATTTACCAGTGTCTTGAGTGACATCTCCTGGAGAAAGTTAACTTGATCATTCCCAGTGAATGCTGACAGAGATTTGTAGACTCCATTCCGGAAATTCTGCTTTTGGAAATGGGAGATTTATGCAGCAAATTTATTTCCTTTTCAAGTAAAGCTGAATGAAGATACATAGATTTTCTTCCTCTCACAGTAGTGCTGGCTGAGTTGACTCAAAGCCCTTCTCTGGTGACATAGTAACAACCATAAAATAGTGTAACAATTTGTCCTTATAATTACATCTTTTGACTAGATGTCTCAGGAGAACTATGTAACCTTACCATTCTTCAATGGCACTGGGCTAAATCAAAAGCAACTACAGAAACGCACAGAGCAGAGCCTGACAAAACTTCCCAGGGAAAAATCAGGCCAATGCTCTATGAAGAATGAACAGATGATATTAATGTAATCTGGAAGAAAGAGATGACTAATCCCTGTGCTTTGATCTCCTGAACTCTCTGGCTATGCCTTTCTGAAATATGCAGTGCAGAGTAAAGCTATTCCAACATGGTTTAGAGCTAGAAACTGGATTAAATAAACATGCTGCCAGGAATAATTTATATTCCAGCAACCAGGTTAGCTCAACTAAAACAAACTTTGACATTTCACTACTTTGCAGCAAGGACATGCACATAAGGTGAGAATTGGTAACAGGACAGTTCTTCAATTTCATGTGCTCACAGAAGGCAGAAGTCGGTTGAAAAAAAATGCATCATTAATCTCTCAGATAATCTCTTAGATTTCAATTTTATTTTATTGATCATGAACCTGAAGATAAATTATTTCAAGAAAAATATGATTGATTGTTTTATTTAACTGCTTCTATTATTTTCACAGAACTGTTGCATACTGCTACTGGAGGACTAGAAGATCTCCAGATGTCCTTTCCAGCCTCAAGAATTCTGTGATTTTGTGGGGGAAAAATAAAAACAAACAAACAAAAAAACCAACCAACAAACAAAAAACCACCACCAAACAAAAAAAACAAAAAAAATCAAACAAAACCCCCCCACCAAAACAGGCAAACCTGATATACGAAGAAGATATCTATGGTTATATTAGAAAGTAGTTGGAACTGAAGGAGGAAGAAAATATTAGTGCAATAACCCTTAAATTATCAAGAGAATTCTATAATAAAATCTTTCTTCCCCTCCCCCAAATGAAACCACAGTGATTATTAATAGTCACTGGGCTATCACAGAGGATAACTGGTTCTAGTCTATGTTTTGAACCCCCACCTCACCTTACTCAGAGTAAAGGTTCTCATACAATAATGGACCAAAGAGGAGTTACAAACTAAATCTTTGTTCATTACAAGTCTCCAGAACATGCATAGACACAACATTCAAATGAATCACATATATTTAGGTAACTCCATATAATTGACAATATTCCTAAAACATAGGAAAAACATTCCTAAATAATTTTACTGAATAGTTTCTAAGACAAATAGTCGCTTCTTCTGTAATTATCAAGACATATACCAAATTAAAGAATTTTACATGCAGTGAAAAATTTCCACTGTGTTTCAACTGATGTAAGTGGAAAAGCCCAATTTCTTTTTATGCCATGTCTGCTCCATTTATGTTACTGTGCAGCAACAGGATCAAGCCTCAGCTTGGGTTTTTATGCAGAAATGGATCATCTTTCATTTAAACGTGACTCATTTCTTGTAAAGTTTTTCAGATTTTTGAGCAGAAGGTGAACTAGTAAAGTTAATTATTATTTAAAGTGATTCTATTAATTAAATTCTATTAATTAATTTCATTTCAAAACAAGTTCAAACCACCACTGCCTTCTATATTTTTTACTTTTGTTGTTTTCATGCCAGTCTGAGAGTAAAATCCAGACCCTTTAAATTGTTTCAGATGCAGACAGCATAAATTGCCTCCAAAAAACCTTGCTGGGCAAGTGTAGTGTCAAAGAATACTATATTATAGCCTATTACAGTACAGTATTTATTTATGAAAGCATATCAGAAGAAAATAATAGACAGAAGTCTAAAACTCTAAATTTATGTAGAGATAAAAAAAAAAAATTAGGAAATTTAGAGCTAAAGTTGCAATTTCAATTATAATGATTAAACAAAGTGCATAAATTTAGGTTTCTAACTGAGGTTAACATCTTCGAAACTGATGGTCCATCTACATCTCTCCATCTTCTGCAATGAGAACAAAGAGAAAATTATGTCTCTCTGTTCTAGGTCCTCTAAATCAATCCTAAGTCATTAATATTTGGCTACAGAGGGAAAATATTGGATTGTGTGAGTATATCCGTTCCCACTCTGTTTTGCCCTGTTCCCAGTCAGCTATATTTGAAAGTGTAATTTGAAGGATCGTTAAGATGATTCAAGATTTTACTTAAATAGCAGTGTGTTTAAGCCACAGCAGGTTGGCTGAAAATTATAAAAAGCCTCAGAAAGTCAGGCACACAGGTTTAAAGAGAGCAAAAGCTTTGGAGCCTAATAGCTTTGACGGACTTAGAAACTTCCAAGCATGATACTGGCAGATTCACTCAGCAAAATCCATGAAGAGCTATGCCAGTGTACTGGCCTTGCTAGGACAGGGTTAGCTTTCTCCATACATGTCATAGGGTTCTATGTTTTGGACCTGAGACCAACCCAGTCCTGCTAACGTACCAATGTTCTAGTGTTTGCTGACCAGTGCACAACATCAAGGCCTTTTCTCTGTCTGCCAGGGGATGCAGAATCTGTTGGGATGAGTCACAACCTGGCAGGTGACCTGAACCGACCAAAGAGATGTTCCATACCATACAATATCATGCTCAACAATAAAAGAGAAAGGAAAGGGCTTTGAGAATTAATCATCTTTTTTTAGGGAACCGGACGGGCATCAGTCTACTTGTGGGAGGTAGTGAATGATTGTTTTTGCATCACTTATGTTTATTTCTCTTTTCTTCCACTTACCATTCATTTATTAAATATTTTTCTTTCTTGACTTCCCAGTTCCTTGCTTTTACTCTTCTTTTACTATTACCTTGCTCCCCTGGGGACATGAGGAGAAAGTCAGCGACAGGCTGTGTGGTGCTTAACTGCCCATTGGGATTAATCCAAAACAGCCAGCAACTTTGAAGAACTACACTGGCTTAAAAATCAGAGATTTTTTTACAAGGTACAGTTTTGTGTAATTATTTTTTCCTAATTTCAGAACTGACAAAAAAGTTTGGGTTGGCTCTTTTGCTTTGTGTTGTTTATTTGCTGCTGTTTTAGAAAATGAAATCAGGTTGACAGCTGGAACAATAGTTTTTCAATTCACTGAATCCGAGCATCAGATAGTCATGTGAATCTTTATAAACTATACCATGTATCAACAGATGTGAAACAAGACTACACAATCTGACAAAGCTGCAGCACCAAATGCTGTCAGAATTATCAGTAAGAATAAAAATTCTCTTCTTATCTGAACAAAGGGTTGGTCAGGGGTCTGAGGAAGAACACAGTTTTAAATCATGCTGTCAAATGCACCCTCCCACTGGGCTGCAGAATCCTCTTGAAAACCTTACTCCACTGCAAATTGCTACTGAAGTACAGAGTGGGACTTTTCTTTCACATATCTAGTGTAAAGTATTCAAGACCCTTGCTGTCTTCAAAGAGCATTACAGGCATTCAGCAAATTATCATCCCCAGAATGTTTTGTCCAATTTCTATTATCAGCTCTCAAACAATGAAAGAGATGTTGCAAGACAAGGACTCCAATGAAGGCTGAGAAGTAGAAGCTGCACTCATACTGTTTTTTTCAGCATGTCATGGTTTAATCCCAGCTGCCAACTAAGCACCACACAGCCACACACTGAATCACCCCTGGTGGGATGGGAAAAGAATCAGAAGAGTAAAAGTGAGAAAACTCATGGGTTGAAATAAAGACAATTCAATAAGTGAAGAAAGAGCCACTCATGTAAGCTAAGCAAAACAAGGAATTCAATCACCACTTCCCATGGGCAGGCAGGGGTTCAGCCATCTCAAGGAGTACAGAACTCCGTCACATGTAATCGTGATTTGGGAAGACAAACACCATCAATCCGAGCATGCCCCACTTCCTCCTTCCTTCTTCCCCCACTTTAAATGCTGAGCATGACACCATATGATCTGGAGTATCCTTTTGGTGGCATCTTCCACTGCTTACAGAATACTTTAAAAATTCCCACTGTCACCTGAAAAATTTGTTATGCAAACTTAGATGATGCCATACCTTGGGTTGTGTGATAAAGATAATAGTGAATTCTCAAATAATTACATCCTTTGCACCTCAGCTACAACAAGTGCAGGATTCTACAACTTCTTAGGTGAAGGCTATAGGATTAAGTAAATGTGGGCTTTTATATACATTTTTTAGATATTTCGTTACAGGAAAATCATTTAATTTTTTTGCATCAATTTGCTATTCTCAAAATTCAAGATTTTCTTAAAAATTTTGAACATTTTGGAAACCGTAGCTCCTTCTCATTTTAAAAATAGAGGAGGTTCTTATGCCCTGTGATTCAAACATTTCTACAGATTTTGTGAGAGGATGGAGGAGCTCAGTTCGGTTACTTAAATGACTGTGAGAGAAATATCTCAGCCAGGTTTAAGGTGCCAGCCAAGGGTAGTGTGGGTCACTCATAGGTTTGGCCCAATATTAACCTCTTCAGAGTGAAGTTCTGGATGTGAGATGTCTCAGAGAATTTGAAATAAGGTGTTTAAGGTATATGTGTAGCCACCTGGCCTGCTCTAAAACCATCCGTATGTGCTCCATATCACTAGAACAGACAGAAACAAGTACAGGATTTAGAAAACATACATTTTTAAGCAAATATTTTCTTTCCAGAATTACCCATCATTCTCTAATAGTACTGGAAAACTCTTCGATTTGGAAAAAACATTAATTGGAGACAGAGCTGATAATTTATATCTAGCAGATGTTTTGCAGCTGTGTAATTTTAAGAGCTTTCTTTTTTCTTCTTTTTCTTCCTTTTTCTTCAGCAGACATGATTAGTATTAAACTTTAAAGCATTTTAATTTCTATAAATAGTGCTAGAACCTTAAATTTCAAAAATTCTCAAGATTATAGCTACTCAAAATTTCTCTTTTTTCTGTCAGACTTTTATATAGATGTCATAGAAAGCACTGCACAATCTTCATCTAGTTATTTCACAGTATGTTGATGAGGTAATAAAAGAACAACTTTTCTGATCGAGAAATCAGTGTATAGAGAGAAATTCACATATAGATTAATTAATGCTACCTATAAAATTATAAAATCACAGTAATCATTAATTTTAGGTTTCCTTCATTATGTACATGAAGAATTGGATCTTTGAGGGAATATTCTTCAAAAATCATCTGTTTATACAGCCACCCCTAGTCTTGAAATCTAAGAGACAAGGGAAAAGTTCTGCTGAGGACTCTGATTTGCAAAAGCTACTTGTACCAAAGGCTTATTCAATTTTTTTCCTTCATATTTGCTGATGAGAAAGAATTCACAGAATAAGCTTTACAGGATTCAGGACACCCATGAAAATAAATTGCTACAAGGAATCTTCTGCTGATTCATTACAGTGATTTAATATGATCTTTTCATTTTTGAGCAACAGAACAAAAAAATACAGAATTTTGCAAAACTTCATCAAAGAAGTATCTCAATATTTTCAGGAAAAAAAAAGTTAATCAGTTGTAAGACAATAATCTCTCTGAAGTACAAATTTAGAATCACAGGATAAAATCACCACAGGCAGATAAAGTGCTGGAACTTTAGTGTTTTTACAGCACTTATCGAAAACATTGTGATTTATTAAAGCCTTCTTTTACTTTCTTTCACATTCCCTGTAAAATATCAAATTGGGCCATTCACTGGAATCTCACATGAGAATTTGAACCTGTGCTTCTATGTAATTGTACAAGCTTATATGTGATAGTGAAATGTTTACTATATTTTTATTCTTGTTCTATGTCAAAGATTGTTTCAAAAGCAATTTTTTCAATGAATTATATATTCTTGAGACTTAACTTTTGACTATGAAATACAACACCTATTAATTTGGTGGATTCTAAAAGATTGTGTTTTATTTATAAGATGATATTTTATTTGGAGTCACTGCAATTTATCTACAGAGTTATCAATTCATCCCTACCTTCACTGAAATTATTTTTTGTCTCTTTATTGAATAACTTTAAGATTTCCAGCTTTGTTTGTTGTGGCTGTAAAAGATATTTATTTGAAAAGGTGTAGAATTATCAATAGGAATATAAACAAGGCAATTCTTTGATAGTATCTGTATATTTGCTCATTTTAGCCCATCAAGATAAAGTTGTGAA
This sequence comes from Donacobius atricapilla, assembly GCA_013397315.1. Lineage (NCBI taxonomy): Eukaryota > Metazoa > Chordata > Aves > Passeriformes > Mimidae > Donacobius > Donacobius atricapilla. Next base: position 73,908 of record WBMY01000519.1, read on the forward strand.
CATAAAAGGAGTCTTTCCAGCTTACATTTATCCAATCTTACTAAACATAAGGAGAACAACAAATATGTACAATTAACTGCACAGCCAAAACTAAAACAATAAAAAAGCTTACAGAGATAAAACTTATTTTCTGAATCTTTTTTTGCTGTCAAGCTATGAACACAAAAGTGTTTGTAAAATCATACATGCCACCTGTATGAAGCTCTGGCTCCTCTTCAATTTTTTTATATCATAAAGACAAAAAAACCCCCAAAAACCCCAAAGAAATAACAACAAAGTAACACCCTCCTTCCAAACACATGAATATTTACATCACTTTGAACAAGTCTTTGACATTTAGGTTAATTAAACATTGAAAATTACATAAAAACATTTGTTTCTTAAGTTGTACTTGAATCCTATGTCTGAGACCAAACAGATTGAATCATATCTATGTGCAATCTTTCTTATATCTCCAGATTTCTTTTGTACAAACTATACATAGTCCTAGCTGCATTCTGAATATTTTCATAACTCTATTTTATTATATAGATAATTTATAATTATCTAATTAATAATT
>WBMY01000521.1:10586-103661 GCA_013397315.1 Donacobius atricapilla
CCTGCGGCGGGGCGCTCGGGACGCGGGAGAGCGTGGAGCCCCGGCCGTGCCCCAGCCCGCGCTGCCCGCTCTCAGTCGGATCTCAGGCGGCGTTATTGGAACCGGCAACGGCAGCGCTTCAAGCCGCGCTCCCCCAGGCGCGGGGCCAGTGGTGCGGCCCGGTCCGCGCCTGCGCGAGTGTGGGAGCTGCTGGGAGCCGCCGCTGTCCGGGACCTGTAGGTGAGGGCGGTAAGGGCAGCGCTCCGACTTCGGAATAGGCATTGGTCCCCCCCAGGCCGGCCCCGAGTAGCTCGCCTGCAGCAGCCATTAGNTGGTGTGCTGTGCAGGAGTTGGACTGGATAACAGTATGGGTCCTTTTCTAGAAAACAACAACTACCAACCAAATAAAGCAAACAAAAACACCCCAAACAAACTAAAACCAACAAAAACCCCCTCCAATAACTTATGGGTAAAACCAAACCAATCACAGTTCCCACAGACTGTTCTAACTAAGGCCTAAGTAGTGGAGTAGTGTTTCCAGGGAAGATGAGGGGTTTCCACCCCTGGGGAGAACTTTCTTGTGATTCATCTGAAGTGTACCCAGTGCTCTTCCAGTTGCACAGGAAGATACTCCACATGTCCTTGAAGATCCCTTTTTCACAGAACTGGACAGAAGAGGATGGAAACATTAGAGATGGAATAATTTGTTATCATCATCACTCTGGCAGTGCTGGCGTTGAACATTGTCTGTAAGTTGGAAAAGCACACAAACCCTCCTGCCAACAGAGGCATGTGAGCAATAGTTGCTGAGGCATCTTGGCACTTGAAGAGCATTATTCTGCACTGGGTGGAAAGAATTGATCAAACATGCCTCTGCAGATCTTACACAGGTATTCCCTTAGGACCTTGGGAAGAACTAGATTAACCAGGCTGACTAATGTAGAGTTTCATGGTTGGTAATTTCTGTATCTCATACTTGTCTAGTCTGACGCTGTCCCCAACAACAGGTTCATTGCTCAGAATCAATGTCTTCATTAATTCCTCAAGATGTTTGGGGTTTTTTTGTGCCTCTCCCCCATTTTTACTGCCCTTCACGCTGAGCTTGTATAAAACAATTTTGCAGGATTGCTAGAAGTTAAAAAAAAAAGAGTAATTCTAGCCCTGTTCTTTAATACCAAGTGTTTGCTATAACTTGGCTTAATCTTCTCTAAACCCAATTTCCCCTTACTTAATTGAAAAACTTAATGGTTATATCTCATTATACAATATTATAAATTTCTGAACACCAAAGTCATTATGGCTAAGGAACGTTCATGTTCTTACTGCTGCTTTTCTGCCTCTCAAAAAAATGAAGTTTGGAAGAGCTCATCTGCACAGGTTTTCCTGAGCTGCAATCACAGGAAGGACAAGGCTGTGAGCAAGAGAACCACATGGAGGAGAAAGACACTTGTGTCAGGAACATGGTATTTTCCACCTGGTCTTGTCTCTTTTATAGGGTTAACCATATGCTTTCAGTGGCATCACCCTCTAGGTAAACACTCAATTTCTTTTTTTTTTTTTTTTTGCTTTGCACTGATAATACTAAAAACCTATACATTAATAAGTGTTCTATGGTTTCAGTCTGTCATTTTCCATCTGGATAATTGCCATTTCACATCTCCAACCTATTTTATTCGGGTGCTTTAGTAATGGGCTTGTCTGGTCTGTATGTCACATTAGCCAGGAGTCACACCAGGGACATCTGTAAAGCAATCAGTATTTCTTACAAGGTCTATATGAACAGGAAGCCACACGGGGTTGGCATTAGCAGAGCTGTGAAGTCCTGCCTGCCATCATCATAGCCAAAGTGCATAGAAAAAAGTGCTCTGCAGAGCTTTCTCTAACCAGCTGAGCAAATTAACCTCTGGACTGTACCATACTATTATAAGGGAAATAATTTTACCCTCTTTTTCTCCCCTCATCTGCTCCTTGGTGGCACTCATCCAGTCTGTGTACTTAGTATCCTTCTAGCTTGTCCTTCTTTGCACTGGTCTCCAAAAACAAACAAACAAAACCCCCCACCAAACAAACAAACAAAACCAAAAAAACCCTCCATAAAAACCCCCATAAAAATAAAGGATTATTAATAAGGACAGACAACTCTACTGCTAGAAAAGGTTAATCCAGTACCTTGCATAAATGACTTCTGCTGAGATTATTTGACTCCCACTTTAGATTTCCTCAAGTGCAAAAATTGCCTCCCAGCACCACTGAAGCTCAGCTCATCTATGCCAACGTGCCTTGAGACTCAGTCTTGTCACTTAATTACCATTTTTCAACAGCGTTCTGAGAGGACCTGACTAGACACAGGCTAACAAGAGAAAGTAATGCTCCTGAAATGCCTACATTTTCTAGTGATTCACAATGTACATCCCAAAACCAGTTGTGGTGTTGCCAGGTGAGGATGGAGGCAGCCAGTGTTGTTTGAACATGCTGTGAAGACAGAGTGGTAATTGCAACAGTACCTGCTGCATGATTTCCACTCAAGAGTTTAGCAATAGTGCTGTTGAGGAAGTTGTTGTGGTGCTGAGCCAGAGCAACCTCCATCTCACACAGCATCTGGTGGTAATTTCACAAATGAGCAGAGTAAGCACCAGCCTTGGCCTACATTTCATGCAGGTAAAAGCTTGACGAGAGCAGGGAGTTCTCTGCTGGCTGTAAAACAGGGAGAGAAAGAAGGACAATTAGCCATAAGAGACTTCTGCCCCAAAACCTTCTTCCTCAGTTTTGGCAACAAACAAGCTTAGAATTAAGTAAATGTCACTGTCCCTTTTCTGTGTGAATCAGGATTCTTGCAGCACTTTCATTCTGTTATTTTGCATTATGATTGGGTTTAAGTTAAGCAATTAACAGTAGCATTGCTCTTGAAGTAAGTAGACCAGCAGGCATACCATTAGTTATTTCACCAATTCCCTCACACTGGCAATTCCAAGGGCCCATGGGTGCAGACAAATACAATATGTGGTACTAGCCATCATGTATATTGACTTAAGTGTGCCCACAGGCACAAAACAAAATGCAATACAATAACTATCTGCTGCTCTAGGTTAAGTGTGCTCATGGGTACAAGCAAACTCAGTGTAATGATCAGCTGTTCACCCTCCCAGAAGCACTTGGGATGAAAAACAACATCAGTGGGCACCTAAATATAAGCAGCTGATACAGAAACACCATGCAACTGTGGGTACTGAAAAACATGAAGTGCCTGGGCCTATTCATACTCACAGAGCAGTAAAAGACAGGAGAATTTAATGAATAATGGTGTATCAGTGCAGTCAGATTATAGACAGCCTGATTTTGTCATTAGTTAATAAATCTGACCTTTCTTCCGTATTCAGTGGAAGTCTTTTATTTTCCCCCACAACATGAAGTGTTAGAATAATGCGGGAATATAAGGAGGATGAACAGTTTCTCCATAAATATCTACCCTAATTAGGGCTTTCCATTCACAAACAAGTTATTAACATAAAAATTTACTCACACCCAGCAGTCTAAAGCAACTACTAAAGAAAAGTTTCTCTGAAACAAAATAAGTAGCTTTCACCCACATAAAGTACCTGGAAAGATCGCCTAGTCCATGGTACTCACACTCCTCCTAATTCCCTTTAGTTAGGACAACACTTAAGACTTTATTGTAGTGCCTGAAATATTTTAGGCAATTTTACCATGATCCTATCAAGTGATTATTCCAATTATCTCATTTCTAGTCCATCTGGGATACTTTAATCCTGTTTCGTAAAGAGTAAGAGTTTCTGCATTCCTTTTGGTTCATATCCTTATTTATTTAACTCTTCCAAACTGATTTGAACAGGTGATGTGTTTTTTTAATCTCTCAGCAAACTCAGTGAAAATCAGATTTTTTTTTTAGAGGTTTGGCTCTTCTAAAGTTCCAAAAGAGGTCAATGTCTCAGTCTGGGTCCTTTCAGCCCTAGTAGTTATTGAGTGAGGCTAGTTGGAGTCCATGTCACTGGAACACCAGGGCTCACTCGCCAGGTGTGGTGGTGCCCTGGCTGCTACTCAGCTAACAAAAGGACTGGCCTGGCGGAGAGCTCTGGTAGGAACTAAGAATTTTCTGTAGTTACTGGAAACCCAAATGGTGACAAAAAAGCTCCTCTGAGCTCTTAAGCCACTGCTGGCATTGGCCTGCTGGCTCCTACCTTTGCAAGCTGCGAAGAGTTGAGAGCAGTGGGAGTTATCTGCCATCTCTACCCTCTCATTTGAGTGGTACCTGTGGGAAATGTCAAATGTTTGCATCTTGCACAGGGAACACAAAATTCACTTTGTTTTGTTTGTCAGAGTTAGATCAAACCATCTTCAAGTCATCTCCCTTGCCTTTTTAGAGCATCCAATAGCAGAGCCTGGTGTGCCAGGCATCTTCTAAAGGAATTTGGTGCCTTGTACAGTGGACTGGAATTGGGATTCAGAGACTCTTTTTGGCTAGATTCTGTAGTAACTCCTATCATGAAAGAGCATGAGCTTCCATCAGCATAGGTTGGCATAAACAAAAGGATAAAACCCACAGACTGGGAACTGGTCCATAAAATTGCATGTGTTAGTGTGTGACAGGTTCTAAATAGTGAATACAAACATTGGAATTCATGCAGGGGGTTGGAAGTAGACTCCTTCAAAAGCCAGAGGTGGCTTTACTATTCCTGTAACACCTGGAACTGTGTGAAGGACAGCTTTGTCAGGATCTGTTCACAAGCTGTTTTATCTAGTTTTCCTTCTATGATTTTATCTTTTCTGCTTTTCTCTCAAGGACAGGGCAGACAGTCTGAGTATTTTTTGCTGGTTTTGAATGATGCACATTGAAGCAAGAACTGAAGGATGAGACAAAGACTGTTTTTAAAATTGTTAGGCTTTACTGCCTGGTGATTTTTTTTTTTTGAAATACATTTACTGAAGATTTATGTAAAATCCATCTTTTGTCTACTTAAAATATCTCAAATAGATGTACAGGTCAAAATTTAATGCATATGGGTTTTCATTATTTTAAATCATTTGCAATATAAATGATTTACGATGGCATCAGACCCTTGTTCTTTGGCTGTCCACCATAAATTGAGGCCCACCCAAGTTTTCAGCCTTAGCTGTATTTCTGCATTCCCTATGCCCGTATCTAAAATCTCAGATCTGTGATTCTTCATGTAAATGACTTTCAACAAAGAAAGGAAGGGAACACATAATTTGCCTTAATACAGGTAATTTTGAAAGAGGAGCAAGACCTTTACATGAGAAATAGTTGACAGAAAGGGGAGAACTAATGCTTGTAGAAGTGAAAGTCATCCTTGATGAGGGTGGCGAGAGCTACTGATCAACCAAATGTGACCAAATGGACTTTTTGTGTAGTTGAAACTGCCAGAGGTGATCGACTTCTACCTTTCTCTTTCTGAATTTTTTCATGTCTTCTTTTTGCCTGTAAATTTATAATGCATTTAATTAATCCAGTTCTGGCCAGTAATGTTGTAGGTAACTGCTTGAAAAACGGAGGTATTAGGATAAGCCGGGGTCCCCAGGGTCATTCTGCAAGCCCATAGTGAAAAACCTTAGTGACACCTGACACCCAGAATTGTGCTGTCATGACAAACTTGCTCCTAACAACCATAAAATTTTTGAAACACTCAGACTTTTTGAAAGACCTTGTGAAAACTGCATTTATTATCATGTTTGTAAGTTGTCCTATGACAGTTAATGTATACAGACCTTTGGATCCACCGCAGCCTATATTTGAAGCCTTCCCAGCTCAGTAGTTACTGAAAATTGCTGCCACCAAAGAGCACCTCTGTGGCTACACTATGAGAATTAAACCCTGAATTCAACCCAGTTTCTCATCTGTGGATGTCATCCCAAAACCTATGATATCTAGACTCTGCCACACCTCTGATTTCTACTCATGAAACTGAAAGACACTTAAATCTGAAACAAATATTGTATTTTTGCAAACTTCCCACACCACTTGGCCTTGACACAACCCCCTTCATGCTCTGTCACAGGATGGATTTCTGTTTTCACACTTTCATGCATTATTGCTCATGCATGTAATTTTACCTATACCTCCAAAATCTGACCTGCCCGAAGAATTGTAGCAATTCTGAGCCATGTCATAAATTACAGCAATATCCTAAGGGGAATCCTACTGCTGACATCCAGGCTGTCTGTGCAGTCCTCTAGGTATAGGAGTGTCTGACAAGGCCCATTTATCTCTCTTTGCTGTCTTTCCTACAGTGCTCATCCTTAACCAAAAACCAGCACTGCCAGCAATCTTAACCCTGAAGTCAGAGCAGGATCAGATGTTGTGGTGGGTCTGCATATGCTTTCCTGCATTTGAGTTTCCAGTGGCTTTACCACGATGAGATCCAGTGAGAAAATCTCAGTGTAAGTCCTGATTTATGTGCAAGAGTGCAGAGGAGAGCAAAAGCTTTTAGTATCTTGGGAAGTAGTTAGGGATTAAGGCCAGGGAAAGGACAGTCACGTCAATTACATCCTAAAAAAAGAAAATTCAAGTGAAAGTCCTGGCTCGTAGACTGTTTCTGGGCTGGCAAATGTTCACAATTTCCTTGGCAGATCCTGCTGAAAGCTAATGGACCCATTTAGATCCCCTCCCATACACCACGGCATCAGTTTGACCATTCTGAGGGAGGCCTGGTAGGAGTCTGAAAATTCAGCATTTTTTTCTGAAATGAAATTAGGGAATGCATTCAATATTTTAAGATCTCTGATGCTCTCTTGTCAGGAATCTCCCCTCAACCCAGCCCTTCATTCCAGATGTGGCTGAGGGAAGAAAACCTCATGCAAAGGGCAAGGCTGACACCTGCAGGGATTGCAAGAGGCAGATGGGGAGCCTGGAGCAGCCACACATCCTACAACACAGCTGAGTGGGGAAAGCTCAGCAGGGGTGGCAGATCCCAGAATCTGAAAGTATGCTTTTCTAGTGAAGGGATGCTTTCAATTTGCTTCTGATTCCCCTTTTCCAACAATAAAAAAAATATACAGATTTTTATTTCAGATTTTCCATGGCTTTTTTTAGGAGTAGAGGAGAAACACAGGAGCCATGACTGTGTCACTTAATTATTCACTTCTTCCATGCTCAGAAATATTTGGATCAAAACTTACCTTGGTCAATAAGCTGCTACAAATAATGCAAGGTTATTTTTTCTGTTGGTTGGTCTAATATATTTGAACTGCTGTGTATCAGACTTCCCACTGCTTTGCCATTTGCTTAACTCGAGTTTCTGAAACACAGACTTGCTGAGCAATTCCTGCTGTCAAAGCTGCAACTGGAAGATTTGGCATTAGGTAGTTTTCACGACTGGTTCTGCCAACACGCACGGTAAGGCTTCTCCTGAAGCTGATCCTAATCAAGGAGAGCAAGGCAGCTTGTGGGACAGTCTTCATGCTTTTCAAAGTTTGCTTTCCAGCCTGGCAATCACTCTTTCATAACACTTGTTCAAATCTTTTCAGTAATCTCTCTTTGCTGCCAGGAATTATCTCACTATTAGTGAATGCTTGTTTTGCTTGATCTAATTTTAGAATATTAGTTTATATTTAATTTAGTTATTTACTGTTTTGGCATTACCAGACATTTAGTAGCTCACAGACCCAAAGATTAGACGTCCATTACATACCCTTAATTCTCTTTGTCATCTCCAGTATGGTTCCAATCATAAAATTTGCTTATCAGTGAGTAGTTGCTTATGGAAATGGGAAAAAAATAAACCAACAAAACACAAAAAACAAGAGTTACTTTCAGAACTCTTTTATGCAGTTCTGTTATCCCCCCTGCAGTATAGCTCCCCAAGTCTCCACATGTCTTCTCTGGTGTACCTTGATACTGACTGACTGCATTTCTTTCCCTTCTAGCCTTCTGACTCCCAAGATATCACTGACGCTCAGTTCATCCTGATGAGTGTATTAAACCACTACAAACATTCTCCACCCAGACCAACCTAAAGGGTGAGCCATGAACACTCCATTCTGGTGAGCAGAAGAGAGGTGCATTGAAAGCTTCAGGCCCAGCACAGGGCATGGGGTGTGCTGGGGATGCTGCTTTTCAGCAGAGACTTGGAGGTCTAATGCCATCTCTCTGGCATACTGTTTCTTCAGTGCTTCTCATTAACTGTACCATGACTAACACGGCAGTAACATCTTCCTCCCCTCTCCACTCAGACAATACTGCCAATGCTGGATTGTCAATTATGCTGAATTACGCTGGATGACTTGTGGTTACTCAGTGATGTGGACAAATAACAATTCAAGATCAAGGGTGAACCCTGGCCGCTAAACTTGTTTCACTTGTGACTCATTCCTGACTTAAAACCTGGCTCTTGCTGACATTTTATTAACCCAATTTGTCATCCTCCTAACCCCCATTATCCAACCTGGGCAGATTATTTGCTTCAAAACGATGTATAGATAGCTTTCATGCGAATTCTAAGTAGAGCTGGATGCCACAGCTAGGTTCTAAAGGGAGTTATAGTCATGAGACGTGCTAGTAAATAACTTCTATCCTAGATGCTTCCAAACTCAGTGACATTCTCTCTGTTTACATATTGTCTGGACTCTCCTTCCTGCAAAGCAGCTTGGCACCAGTATGGGGAAGTGTCCACGTTCATGCCTTCAGGCCTGTATGTGTTCCCAAAGAGATCAGCAAAGGTAAACATTAGCACATATTTAAAGTTAAGAACATTCTCTAGCTTTGGAGTTAAAATCTCTGACTACCCCTTCCTCAGTGACTCCCTCTGAATCTTTGCATTTTTCCAAAAATAAAGCATTCAAGTTAAGAATAACTTGCTGCCTTCCAGTGAATTCATCATTTCCAACTTGAAGAGAGAAATCCAGGAAGCATCAATAAATCTACTTTGACAGTGGAGTAAAGAGCTGCTAAAGGAGTAATCTGTCAAGGTAACGTGACTTAGTTTCTCGGAGAAAGATAATTTTTTTATAAATGAAATAAAAAAGCCAGCAAAGTGAAATAGCAAGAAATGTCACACTTGATTGTCTCTCAGTATGACAAAAATTAGATAAAAAGAAGGGAAGGTAAACGACAGGGTTTTACATTTAACAAGGGAAGTAATAACATAAACTGAGAATAATAACATCCACTGAAAATCTATGCACAGCAACCTGAGTATGTCAAAGGGGTGTGTTCCCACAGAAACATTCATTTAATGTGCACATTTTTCCTTGAACAAAAGGCGAGTTGTGTGCTTGGGAGTGCAGGATGCGTGGAGATACTGTGATCGGACATACGGGGGCAGCCTTACCTGCAGGTTATCACAGCCTTGCAACACCATAGCTGGGCCACTGCAGCCAGTGCACTTTGGCCTCCCGGGTTCCCATGGCAAGTTCTGGAGCTTCGCCCCTTTCTAAGCAAGGGACCCATGCAGGCTCTCCAGATTTCCTTATTCAAAGAGTGAGCACTGTCCCTTTAAATAAGCACAGAGATCTCAGTCCAAATGGGAACTGAAGCCCATGGTACTCTCAGTTATGAAAACTCCCTTTCAAAGCTCACAGGCTCGGGGGCCGCTGCTACACTCCGAGGTTAATAATCAGTTTTAATATTCACTTAGGGGGCTGTAAAAAAACGAATGAAAATTTCCTAATTTGAAAATGGACTTGATTGGCAGCTTTATTATCTCTATAAGGTGCGTGGCATTCCACACAATCAAGTCATTTTTTAAAATAATCTCACTGCTTAAGTCGTACATGCTGCTAATTGCATTTTAATAAGTCTCTTTAAAATCTTTCCATATTTTTTAATATCCTAATATTAGATAAGTGATTGCTGGGGACACTGGAGGGCACTGAGGTTTATAGAAAGAGGAACACCATAATGAAGCTTCATTGGGATGGCATCACCAAACAATTGCTGTGATAGCAACACTCCCAAGCTTGGAGAAATGCCAGCCATTCCCCCCTAGAACTGACTCAGGCACAAGCCTCCCTGGCTCAGGACTGACACAGAAAATGGATGCTTTTTGAAGCATAAAATGGCCTCTTTCCGTCTTGGAAATGACCGAGGAACTGTCCACTTTGGATTTGGAAAGGATTTGGGAACTGTTTTTTCTCCATTGAACAAAGACTTTAAACACATTTTTGTTTTGCTTGATTCTGGCTTGAAAATGAATGTTTGTTATTTTTTTTTTTTTAATTGTGTCAAGGTTAGACAGAAGGAAGATTTTTTTTTTTTACCAGCACTATACAGTAGCAGGCAATGGGAAAGGCTTCCATGGAATTAGAAACTAAGGCTGCAAGTAGAAGAGATGAGTCCATCTCAAAGATGAAACCCAGCTGGGAGAACATTTGGGAAAAATGTAGTATGGTATGGGATTTTTGAATGTCTCTGTCTCCTATATGGGACAGGGAGCATTATCCAAGAATACCAATCCAAACTTAATCATTATAAAATTAAAAAACGAACAAATAAAATAAAAAAGCAAAGAAGTCAATCAACAGGGGGGCTGAACTGACAAACTACAAAGTCAAGTACCCTGAAAACCAGAAAATTTCCAACTCAGATTTGACTAGGAACCCACATGTGCATCCAAAAGTTTAGCTATTGCAGCAGTTACAACCCAGTGGTGCAGGCAGTTACTCCATGACATTCCATGTGCAGAGCCCAATATTTTCTATTGGAAGTCTGGTTTTATATTGAAAGTGCTGTCTTCTCGCTGTATATAAAGTTGTGTTTCTCCAAATTATGACTCTTGGGCAACTAACACCACTTTCAGTGTAATTTAACACTATTTTCCATGAGGGAGAAATATAATCCCAAGTTTATGTGTAATTGGCTTTTAGGGAACTTCACTGGGATAAAGGGAGTTTTTTGCCAAAACAGAATGGCAGTGCCAAATTTTAGATCATATTGCATTTTGTCCTCTGCAATTTGTGTACTGGGACCTGAGATCAAAAAATTATTTTGAGAACAATAATGACTTTAATGTATTGCCTGCTTTTATACTATTTTTTTCTTCCTGACTCATGTCTTCTGAAATCATATTATAGTAAATCACAATATCCGTTTCAGTTTTAAAAATAATCAAGCTTCTAGCAGTTCATTATTAGTAAAGGAAACCAGAAAAAATGTGATATCTTCTTGAAGATTCAATACCTAGGAAAGAAATACAGAGAATCTAAAACTTATTTTTTTTCCTTTCAAGTCTCATAAGATTTAAGCAAAGTTGTTTTTGGAACCCAAAAATTACTTTTAATACTTGAAATGGACAATACTGATATAAACATCTTGCATTTGTTTGTTTGAAAGTTAGCCATTTTCTGACTAACTGAAGGTCTATCTATCCATATGTTTTTTCTGTACATCATCAGAGAATCCTTGGACTCAGTCCGTTGTATCTTTAGGTCTAATCTTACTCCCACTGAAACCCAAAGGAGTTCCGTCCCTGATTGCCAATTAAAAACAGATCAAGCTCAATTTTACCATATAGTACAAATAAGAAGTTTGTTAATACTAAATTTCTGATTACTAGTTGTGCATTTTTCTGGTTTTAAAGTGCATGAGATGCCACTGTAAAGAAGTCAATGTATCTGACATAAGCCCTGACATAGAAAAGGGTCGTCATGTCTTTGTCTCTTTTTCTTTTTTTTTTTTTTGTTTTTTTCCTTCTGAGAATAAGAGCAGAAGGTCTTGTTTTGCACTGACAGGCTGGGAGGCACATGTTCAGCGAACTTCTGCACAGGAAGTAAATGTTCAGGTCATATTTATCCCTTTTCATGTGGTTCTTTTAATCCCCCAGATTGAGTTTCAGAAGAGTTTTACAGTTTCAGTTTTACAAAGCAAACCTTCCTTTAATGTTGGCATTTTAAAGAAAAAGCTTCAGTCAAAACATGTGTGTTTTACATCAGCCATATGTGACGTTCAGGGGAACAGGCCACAATGTGGCAGCCAGCTCTGCTGCAAAAGCTGGACATCAAATGGGACCTACTAGTCCCCAGTTGAGGGATCAGCCTCCTGAATCTGTCAGCCAACACAAAAAAATAAATAATAATAATAATAAAATATATATATTTAGAAAAAGTTCCCAAGAAAGACACAGATTATGAGTATAGCCAACATTGCTATGACTTGCATGCTAGTATCCTGTATGGCCACATGACAGAGCACAGCCCTACTGTGTGCACAGACCTGTACACCCAAAAATGCATTCTTGCCTAAAAATGGTTAAATTAAAACAAGAGGTGTTAAGGGCAGCAGAAGTACATTAACATGTCCAGCACTGCACCAGAGTCAGTGGCCACTCCAAAAATAAAACACTTCACAACTTCCACTGAGCTTCACTGTCCCTGTAACCTGCTCTTTCCAGGGTCTAATTATGGTCATTTTAATTAAAAAATAATGAAACACAATCAGACTCTTAACTTTCTCTAGGACTTAAGTCACAGCCATGCCAGGTGGGGCAGGTCCCATTTTCAGACCTCTCTTCTAAGTTACAGTCTTCTGTGACAGGGTAGGGACTTTTTTGTATCTCTGAAAGCCCCATCCTGGGAGTGTTCTGTGGACATGGCTGGAGTTTACACTGGAGAGAAGGTTTTTAGCAGCCAGTGATGTGGCTGGTGGGTCAGCAGGGCCCACGTCTGTGGGAGACTGCGGCTAGTTAAGGGGCCCGAGGCAGCCACCATTTCTTGTCATTTTTTGCCATTTTTCCTAGTCCATCAGGCAGAGCCTCAGGAGAAGCAGGCATCAGTCTCCTGCCATGGCTACCTCTCCTCGTGGTCTATGCAGCACTATCTGGCTATGTCATCTACATGGAGCTGTGCTGGTTCCTCAGTAAGTACTGGGCACCCTCTCCATGGCCACCATCTTGTGACTGTTGGAGCCCCCTGACCAGCTTCAGGGGCTGTTGCTGATTTGGCTTGGGCCAGCTGAGGCTGGGCTGGGGCCGTTAAAGGCTGACCTGCAGCAGTTGAGGCTGGGATTGGGGCGGTTTAGGCTGACCTGAGGGGGTTAAGGATGAGCTGGGGCAGTTGAGAAAAGGCTTAGGCAGAGAAAGGATGCTCTGAGGCAGAACTGAGGAATCTGAGGCCTTAAAATTCATCTTACCAGTGTGTCTGGATCCCTCAGCAGGTGCCTCATCCCCCTGCCACCTCCTCACAGTTATCTGGGCAGGAGACCCCCCCATCCTCCAAAGGGAGCACCTTTTGGAGACAATCCATGGAAAGGTCTCTACAGTGAGTAGTAACTTCTTCCAGAAAAGCCACTACAAAGTGTCACACTACACCAAGACCCTGTCTGTGTGGCAAAGGCAGCCATCCTGGGAGTCCTGGGAAAGCAGCTCGATACTTCTGTTCTTGTACCAGCGATGGGTGAGTATTTGCTCTGTTTCCAAAATTAAGGACTTTTCCTTGGTCAGTAAGCTTCAGGGCTGGATTTTGAATTCTCTGGAATAACAGCTATGGTCTCTTGAATTAAGACCTTTTTTTTTTTTCTTTTGAATTTTGTGTTAATCCAAGATCACTGGCCTGGGCTCTCCATTGATCTCCTTGAATGATATAGCTAGGTTTTCCACAGAGTTGCCTGCTTTCCTCACTGTAGCTAGGTATAGATTTTGTCTTTACTGTGGGCTAAATGGTGTGGTCAGATGGCCTGCAGTAAATTTCGCAGGGGGTTAATTTAATGTCCTGGAGTTTGGGTGACTGGGTGAAGTAGGACTGGAATATATTGTTTCTTTAGAGTGAATTTGAAGCACGTATACTCTATAAGCTGTCCTGTACGGTATATCTATTCTAAATATCCTGGAGAAAAGCCTAGAAGACCGATTTATTCCTTTATGGGGAGCTGGGTTGAGCAGAATCATGTTTGGGCATTACCTGGATGTTCTACTGGGCTGGAACAACTGTCTGCCTCTTTTCTTGGGAGCAAGAGAAATACTATAAAGACAAGGAAACCTGATTAAGTTGTATGTTATATGTGGATTAGTCTAAGCTTTTTGTACTGACCAAAGTAAGGCTGAAGTGTCTTTTAGAGGGTTTAGCAGGTGTTGTATTTGGTAAAACCAGATTTTGCTCTCAGAGGTGGCTAGATTTGCATAAGCATCTTACAAGTTTTTACTCAACTAGTGTGCCCCATTTCTCTTTGGCTGGTAAATATCTTGATAGCACAAATAAATAAATAACAACATGCATAGTTGTGTTTTTCTTTTGAGGTGTGTGAGTATTGAGAGCTTGATTGTTATTTATGTTTGGCTATTCCTCTTATCACTCAATATTTTTACATCTTGTTAATTGATAATGTTGCTATCATGCTCTGCCTTGCATTTTTTAGGCTCTCTGACTGAAGTTAAGCTGATATGAGCAGCAGCAGTTTGGGAAGCTATTTTTTAGGAAGTATCAATTACCAGCAGTTTTCTCTGATTTCACTTGTATATATGTCTCTTTACTACCCCTAGAAATTAGTCCTGAAAATAAGGAACAGCAAATCTTGAAGTTTTTCTACCATCACCCTCTTAAAGCTAGAACATTTACTATGGATGACTGGATTAACATTAAATTCTTGGCTGAAAACTACTCTAGCAGTGAAAGAGACAACCCCCAAAATGTTATGATAGGAATAATGTACCACAATGACTCCCTTTCCAGACCACTTGCCCCTCATCCAGAAGGAAGACAGCCATGGTGTGACTGGCCAGTGTAGGTGGAAGGGAAGGTGGCTTTCTCTCATGCCTTCACATTACAAAATCCGTATACCTAGGATGAAAGTCAAATGATTGTGGCAGAAATTTAGGAAACAAATTATTAGTCCTGACTTTACTGCATATTCTCTATGTGACTGGGTCCATTCCATTTGCCATTTGCCTTGCTTTCCTCTGCAACAATCCTATGATACAGAGAAGTAACAGAAAAAAAAAAATCCATCAGTGGCTGTCAGGCACTCAGCTGCTGTGGTCAGATAAGTACCACAGTGAAGGAAACTCCTCTAAGTATCTATTAAGGACAGCACTTCACAGGGCTCTGCCCCTTCTATCCAAGGTGCATGAAGCATTCCATCAATGCTACTCATACTACTTCAATACCCCTGAGAAGCAATGCATTATAAATCCCATTTTACAGATGGGCGAACTGACTTTTCCCCAAGTCCCAGAGTGGTTCAGTGACAGAGCTGGGAATTGAACCATTAGACATTTCCCTCTTCGTGACAGCTCTGTACAATCCCAGGACTCATTTATTTTCCCTAATAAAAAAGAAGTAAACAAGTATTTTCTTTCTGAGACCCACTGAGGATGGGGGATTGGGGGGAAAATGGAAGTAAAATTAAAAATAAAATGACATAATCCCCTACTGGCCTTGAGTTGTCCAGTCTCCTTTACATTCACGCTTCTTTTTGTTATGTTTCCTTGAAGTTGAACCTCCCTGGAGAAGGGAACCTCAGAGTTTCTGGTGCTGGGGAAGAAATGCTTCAAGAAAAAGAAAAATAATCGCAGCTGCAATGTTAAAAATAAGAAGCTAATCAAAGGCAGCCCATGTGGGCGCCACTTTCATCTCTCATCTTCAAAGAGGTGCAAACAAACATTGTTGGCGTGCCAAGCAGCAGCCTCAGCGCCTGATGATCCCATTACTCCTCCAGCGTCCACCCTCCCTTTCCATGCTGCTGAGCCTGTAGGCATGGGACTACAGGATCGCTGCCAAGGTGGGAACCTCTAGTCACCAGAGGGGAAACCACATATGGATCCAAATCATTTCATAACAAACATACATGTGCCCTATAGATCATTCCTTGTACTGTTGCTTTTCTAGTAACAAGAATAGTATCTCCCATTCTGTAAGATGCTGAAAAAGCCTCTAGATCAGAGCTTTTGTTCTGGTGCTTTGAGGTATTTTGTTTTCCAAAGATATGGTTATTTCAAAAAATAATATTCAGGCTCTGATGGTATCCAGATGTACTTAGTGCAGCAGAAGACTGTGGGTTAGTAGTTAAAATGATGGCACTTAGGGGAATTTGATGTGCTGGGTCTTCTCCCAGCGCTTATGAGAACTTGCCATGCACCTAATAGCTTTGTACCTCAGTTTACCTGAGTTTACTTGCCTCAACACAAGCCTGATTGTTCCTGCACACCCTAAGGCAGTTCATATAATAAGTTAACTAACTTTGAACGAACCAATTTAAGTATCAAACCCAAGGCCATAGTGTGATGCTGTGTCTGAACTAATGCAACTTAATGTATTATAGGGTCATCTTAAGTGTGGTAACACTAGAGCATTGCTCCAGAATGGGACCTGCAAAGAAAACGCAGATCCCTATGTGCTAAATGGGGCAGCATTGGATAATGTAGCTCAGATTAAGAGGAAGAAGGGTAAATAAAGTGGGTAAATAAGGTGAGGAAAAGGACTGAACTCTTCCCCTCAGTATTGAGATTTTCAGTGGATGAGTGAGAGTAAAAAAAGAGAATTGGTTCTGTGTATGTTTTCCTGCTTTGTTCAGAGCATGAGTGAAACATCACTCATGGGTATTGCCCTCCTTACAGAGAGGATCCTATGGAATAAGGATGCAAGGACACCATTAAACTCCTGGGCTCTGCCACTGCTCTTGTGCAGATTCTTAGGCTGCTTCACCAGCTGCAAAACACTGATGGTTTAGATAAATGGCTTTGAAAGCCATAGATTAAAAGAACTAAATATTATTTCTTGAAACTAAATTGCATCTTGATGTTGCCAGAACCTTGGCAGTGCAAACGCCTTTACCACCTTGTACCTGTCTGGGGCTTTCCTGTTCTGTTAACATGAGTGGCATTTCAGTAGCTGCCAGAACAGCTCACTAGGGTGATCATCCACCTACAGAGGCTCTGTAGGGCCTACCCTGTGTTTCACAATGAGAGACTGGGAGATGGAGGGGAGGGAATAGAATTGGATCCAGCTCATTGTAATGAGGAAAGCCTGTCCTAGCCAGGAAAGGATTCAATTAGGAGGCTGGAGGAATATGGATGATACAGGGAGGGCACCAGGACATCTGAGGCTGCCATTACTGGCAAGAATAAAGGTGCTTTGCATAATAAGAGCAGGACACAGTCACAGGGGGAGAGGAGTCTGCTCCCAAGTAGCACTGATTCCCCCTCCCCTCTACAGTGCACAACAAGATACAGATTAGACCATTACACCCAGGGGAAGCCACAGAGTTGCACTCTTTTTCATGGACAGTAGCAGGAAATCGGTGGATTGGAACCAAATGAGGAGCCTTACTCAAACCAGATGTGACCCCAGGGAGATCAGAAATGCAGAGATGTTTTTGCTTTCACATATCCGCCAGTGCGGACGGTGGGGGAAGGCTGAGGGTGGCAGCAGCCAATTATATGCTGCTGTATTACATCATACTGGTAATAGGCCGGCTGGATTTTAACACAAAAAGTTAGAGGAGACCATTCTGCTGCTACATAGTCAAAACAAAGAGTGCATCCCAAATTTTAGCTGGCTCATCACCTGCTTCAGCAGCAAGACTTTGGGCTAGGACTTTCACAGCCATACTATTGAGTTAACCACATCTGTAGGCTACAGTCTGTTGTGATCAAGCACTGCTGACCAAAGATATCCTCTGTTTCCATTCAGCAGACTTCATGAAATAACTTTGGAGTCTGTTTGGATGGGGAAATGAGAAAATTAAAGCATCATCATACTATGGTGACACATGCTGTGGACTCCTTTTTAAGTCCCAGCACCAAAACCACCACTATCTGCAACTGGATCTTACCTCGGCTCCTCTGTATATAATTCTGCCCCCTTGCTTAATGGTAATTAATTTTCAAACCTTAGGAGACAGTGATGAATGTAGCATTAAACTGGGTGCACATTTCGCTGAAAGACCTAGCTGTAGATTCCTATGATTAGGTGAGATTATTTTTCTTACTTGCACGAGTTAAAGGCAAATTCTGATATCAATAGTCTCCAAAAAGTCTGAAATTCTATCACTGTAAAGGCTCTGAAGTCAGGTCAGTACAAAGTAATGCAATGTATTCATTCATTTTCAGCTCTCTCTTGATTATAAAAGCCTGATGCGTGAGTTTTTTGCTTATTTGATTCTGGTAATAATGAAATGAAATGACGGGAAATCAGTTGCTCTGCTGATGCTCGCACTCTGTCTCTTCCCTCATCCTCCTTGTCTACATAGGCAGTACAAAATTAACTTCAGTTAGCATTAAATTCTTTCAGAGGCCTTGAGGACTGTGATCAGTTTGTCCTTTATTTTTTGCCAGGCCACAGCACACTTGTAACAAGAAGGCAAAAATCCCTTGTCCAGCCTGTTTGCTTCTCTGCTGCCACCTTAGAGGGAGCAGTTAATGAATTACCCTGGGTGAGAAAGAGGCTGCACTAAATCAGTGTGTTTCACAAGGAACCCCGAAGTCATGGAGACCTTCTTGATCCCAAACCAGCACGAACTGTTTCTCCTTAGGGTGCTGCCTACCCTTATGCAAATACTACTGTCATATTTTATCTGTTAATTACGAATATTTCTGTGAGTGAAGCTGTTACTATTTTTAGGAGGCCCACACCTAGTCGGTGTCCATTGAAATACATTGCTGTTTATCTGCTGACTTTTGTAGACTTTGGGACAGGAGGTTTCTGCTTAGCCTAGAAAACAATTCTGTCCCATTCTATCTGCCCCACCAGCTGGAGGGCTGGCAAGGCAAGAGGGGCCTATCAGTTAAGAGCAGGAAGAAGCCAAGTAGTTTCTTGCTGTGTGCCCTCTAAACATCAGGCAATTGAAAGATAAATTCTCCATTGTTTTGTCTTGAGTAGCACTTTGCCCTCTCCAAACATAGGTATAAATATGAAATTTAGGGGGAGGAGTTGGGCAGACTGGAGTTGAGTGAACTGGAAAGAAGCCTATGACTGCTGGCAGAATGTCTCTGGCATCAGATTGAACCTAGGCATCACCCAGGAGGAGTGAGATGCAGGGAATATGGACCTGATGATACAACAGGAACATGTTTCTGGAGACTCTGTCAACACTCTCATGTTTTATAACTCTACCTGACCCCTTCCAGGGAGACTGAGGTTCTGGTTTACATTAGCCCAGATGAGAGGCAGTGTTGACAGGATTCAGCAAGGTTTGCAGTGGAGTTTTGCTTGCTGGCCAAGCCATGCATGGTGAGTGTTGCCAACTGGGTCCCTTATAAAAGTGTCTTAGGGTGCAGCTTCTCAAATGATAGAGCAGAACCTTCTCCTTCCCTTTTCCCAAGAAATTTAGTGACAGTAGCCCATAAAATCAAAATAGCTCTCTAAGAACAAGCCAGATTTCATTCTGCTTCTGATCGTGTTTTGAATGGTGTTTAGCCTAGAAATTTCATTCTCCACTGTGAAGGCCAAATTGTCCATTTTGTTGTCTGAGTCCCAAAAGGAATGAGTTTATAGGCATAAGAGTCACAGAAATTCCTATCTGCACCATAGAATACTGTCCTGGTCCACCAGTGAGACAGTGGGACGTGCTGTAGACTTGTAAAGACTGTTTCCTCGTGGAAAGGTTCAGTGGGACAGAAGAGGGTGATCTGTGCAAATGTGTATGCCACATTCTTAGCTCACTCTGCAGAATCCTTGATAAGATTTACCCCTGGAGGTAAGCATGTTTCTCCAAGCAGGATTTATTTCACTACTTGTTAAGTGAGAAATGAAAAAAAAACCTGAGCACTGGGATGTGGTCTTACCCTTTATATTTCTAAGACCCTGGCAGAGTTCAAGCCACCCTGAAAGTAGGGTATGTTTCCAAAATTAGAGTCTTTCAGACATGAGGAGAGTTGTGAGAAGACTAAATAATCTGCAAATCAATGCATTTTCCTGAAAAAAATTATTGGCTTCTCTGTGAAGCACTTTTCAGCCAGTTAAGGTAACCTTTGCTTGGAAACTAAACAGAATTGACCAATTTTGATTTATAGCAACTTCCTTTGGCATGTGCTTTGCTCTGTTTGCATCATTGCCATGGCAGCAAAGGAACTCTTTATTTATCCAGCTATCTTGCCACATCCTGGCCTTATATTGGAGACCTAATTTCAAAAAGGCAAGGAAAGCTTGTTAGCATTCAGGAAATTGGAGGTCAAATGTTATTTTTCCTATTCTGCTCTTGCACATTATCCTTTCAGACTGAGAAGGAAAAGCTAAGCACAACCTCTTTACATTTAGAAGGTTGCTTTTATCTGAAGGTCTTAAGGACTTCATAAAACTGTGGTGAAAGTTTCTGGTTTTCTCTGGCCCATGTGGTCTGAGCATGATGCATTTTATGCTTATGCACAGATAGCCAGGGTTAAATGAGCAGCACAAACCCAAGACACTGAAGAAAGGCAAGAGAAGTGGGAACTGATTTTAAGACAGTAGTCTTAAAAATGATGGAGTCAGCTGAAAAGGCAGGAAGTGTTCATTCTCCAAGGAGTTTCTTCCTTTAATGTGGGGTTGAAGAAAGACAGAGAGAGGTGTGAGACATGAAACACAAAGACTTATATTCAAGACTAGGTCTGGAATTCCTGTATACAAACACAACGACTAATGTAGGATGAAAGTAGGGTTCACCTATGTCCAAGAGCTTAAAGTTTATTTGAGACTTCATCAGTTCCCATCTCATCTCATTCCACTGAAATAATAGATTTATTCAGTGGCTCTTACTTAATCCTTTGGGATGTAATCCTTACTTAACCCTTGTTTAGATGTGCTGATTTTGCTTATATGATCAAGCCTTTTATTATGGTTCTTGATTGTTGGCATAATAGCCTTTAGGAACAAAATGAACCAAGTCCTCCTCACCAGCTGGGGTCCACATCCTCACATGATCCAGAAATTGCTGTTCAGTGTTGATGACATGTTTGGGTAATCCTTTCCATGACCAGATTGCCTGGAGCAACGTCAAAGCAAAAGGTTTTGTGGCTCCCAGCAGTTATTGCAGGCATGGGTTTTAGCATGGAATGAGTTAACTCAGAAATTCTTCACTGTTTTTTAAGAGGCAGACACTGTGCTGGGAAAATGTTGTCAAAAAGCTGACTAGATTGGGGTGTTCTTTGAAACAGGCAGAGCTGGTATCCTTGGGGAAGAGTTGATGATGGGGTCAGATAATTCACTCTTCATGTTAACGCTTCTATTTGGAGTAAAGGAACAAGTCTGTTAAATTGTTTGCCCAATACTTTGCAGTCAACAATTATAATTTCACTTATTCTAATACATCTCCATGCATTTGGTGACTCACTGATGCAAATCTGCATGACTATTTCCAGAATGATTTGCAGCAGGGGTGGCAGAGGAAGAGACAATCTGGTCGCTTGTGTTTGAGCCCTGGTGTGAAATTCCTGCTCTTTTACATACTCTTGAAGCTGGGATGATCTGAGTGGGGAGTCTGGATTTTGCTTTTGGTTTGCACTCTTGCTGCAGCTCTTCAGCAAGACCTGACCGAAGTTCTTCACTGAGACAATGTAATTGGGACATAAGTGAATTCCATTCAGTTCGGGAAACACATCCTTTCAGTTCCTGAAAACATGCTATTATTAATTAATGAGCGCAAATACTAAGGGGGCCGCACGCCTTTCGTTCCTTGGTCTCAGACTTATGTCTCTCCATTCATCTCTTCTTGCTAAATTTTTCAGTGTTTTTAACATCAGACTGATGTTACGTATAATTACCAACTTTGCACCAAAATTATATTTGACATGGCTTGTGTGGGAAATTAGAGCATTTCAGAGACTACAAATTCACCTGGGAAGATGAGCCAGGCAAGACAAGGCAGCACAGAGTGGAAGTAATTTGAATATTACATGTGCCCTCCTGAAAATGCCAAAATCATTTAAATTGCTAGAAAGGATATTTTCTCTAATTAGCTGTGTGTGCTGGAGGGTTCATAATAATGCACTGGATCATGGAAGAATGGACTGGCAGAATAGAGGCTGCCTGTGCTCCACAGGGGGCAGAGAAGAACTGGCAGTAAGAAGAGTTCCCTTCCTTTCTTCCCTGAAAAAATAAACATATTTATCATCCCTTCAGCTTTTTACAATGATACCTCTCTTTTGAAATGTATAGAGAATGTGCCTGGTTACCTGGTCATCCATGGTATTAGCTACTGAGGGAAACCTGGGAACAGTGCTAGCTGCACAGCTGTGCTCCATGCTCGGATCCTGTGCTATTTGCTGTTTCAGGAGGCTCTAACTGCCTTAGCTCTGCTCCACCCTCAGGCATCCCTGCGCTGCCCTCTGACACTTCTTCAGTTTCACAGGGTCCCACAAATACAGTCTCGATTCCCCTCATTTTGCTCTCTTCTCCCTGGGGCCCTGCTGGTAATGTTCTCACTTCCTTCCACAATTACAGTGATAGCCCCAGCCAGGCCAAGCCAAGTCTGTAATTTTTTTATTCCTTTTTAAATTATCCTGATGACTGTAGACATTCTGAGGAGAAGTATGCAGGGAGAGCAAGAGGCAGACACACTCTCACGGATCTTTTCTCTTCCTGACATTGATTGTTTAAGCACTAAACCATTCGCTGACTCTTGTGACTCTAAATGATGTGGGGCTTTTTTGAGGTTTTCCTCCCCACAGCTACAGAAACCGCACTGGAGCACGGGTCTCTCTAATGTGAGGGCTTCCACTTGTGACTGTGGAGTGAGACTGCTGCTGGTTCCATCTCCTTTTCTACCATCACTGTTCCTGTGGTTTCTGCTTAGTTACATATTCATTTTTATAATGCAATTATCATCTTGTGGGATGACGGAGGGGAAGACACCCTAATTAGCTGCTTAAAGCACTTTAAAATTGCATGTGTCCATGTCTTTAAAGGAGTCAAAACTATAGAGTGTATGCTGTTGCACTGTGCTGCATGTTTCCAGTGTTGAGTGTTGCAGGTAACAAAATTGTACCCACATTGTCTGATCCATGCCATGGCAGTGATTTCCCATTTACCTGTCACAGGGTCTGGATCCTATTGCTTCCTTGCACCACAAGGTATCATTTGCACCCTGGCAAAGGGGACGTAGATCATTACCGTGTTGAGCAAGTGGGGAGTTTTGGCTTGGGAGCTTTTCAGAACTGCTTTATATGGAATGAACAATAACACGGTTTTCAAGACGGGGTAGAAGTGGGGTTTAAACTCCCTCAGACCCATACTCCTTCCAGGTATCCTGAAGTACTGCAGTCTAGGCTAGGAGGTACAGAGACATTGCATTTCCAGTGAAATTGGAACTAGGTGCCTGCATTTCTCTGTGGATCTTAGCTGCATGGAAAGGCTGCTTTGTAACAGCAAAGAGGAACTAAATACTGGCCAAGGATGCCAAAGCTAATACCCGCTTTTTGGGAAACTGCCCTCACATCTTTAGTGTCCACAGAGTGGCTGGGCCTGTGGTTAAGGTTTCAGCATGGTCCTTGGCTTGCTTCTTTCAGAAAGGTGAAGAACTGAGTTGATTTGAGAATGTTACTCCTGGATAGTTCATTGATTCCTTCACTTGACTTCTGAGGACTGCAGGCAGAAGTGATGCTTGCAGTCTTCCAAAGCATGCATGCCACAGTTTGTGAAAATCACAAGCCAGCAGTCTTTTCCAGGTGATAATATTCTTGGAGGTTCAGCACCAGGGCTTGGTGTCAGTTCCATGTGTTTGGTGGTGATGGCTATGTTCAGGAATGATGAAAGGTGATGAGCCTGGACAGGAAGCGAGGCAGTGCCAGGAAAATTTGAAAAACAAGAAGCATTGTTTTGTTCTAAATGTTGATTGTTTTGTGTAACTTGGGCAACTGTTTATTATTCTTTCACAGAAGAGGAGGGAAGGAGATGAGTAATCAACTCTGATTAATTACTTTTCATTGCTCATAAGGTGGTAGTTATACCCTCTCTCAGACCTATTTTCAAACAACCTATGGCCTTGATATTACTTTATGTCATCTTCTATATTCCTTTAGTGCAGCTTCATTTGCAGCACAGATTCAGGATTCCCGAGAGGGTTTCCAATTCTGGCCTGCTCTCTGGAAGGTATCATTGGCCATCTCGCTGCGGGACAGTAGAGAGGGTGTGCACCCTCGGCATGTAGTAGCAAAACTACCATTAACAACAGCAGGTGATGTCCTCCAGGGAGATTCCATAAGGCTTTCCCTATATGATGCAGCATCATCTATAGCTTACTTACTACAAGGAAGAGTCCCCTGAACAAAGAGCATGGGAAGATGGCAAGCATTTACTTCTGCCTCCTTGTTCTAGCTGAGCTGTCACTACCACCCAAGAAGATTTGCCAAGTTTTCTTCTAGTACCTGTCCTCTCCATCTCCAGCATGATTCCACTAGATGGTGCCAGGAACTCTTGTGCAGTTTCTATGAGTCTGAGGCCTTTACTTGCTTTGTACCTCAAGGAGAAGATGCCTCTGGCTTGGCATGCAGGCTTTTCAGGAACTGTTTCCCCAAGGGGCAGTTTCCCAGATTTGCCTCTAAATCAAGGAAGAGATTTATGAAGTGGAAAGATATCACAGAGACAAGCTGGCATGAGGGGAGGGAGGGGAAGATTGTCTTCTGTACCATGGGCAGAATTTTCACAAGCTGTACAATTCATAATTTGTTTTGTGGGATTTCCTTTATTTTTTATATTTCTCTCTAAACACTATAACTTTTTAGTGAGAGGAAGGCAAATGCAAGGGCTACCCAAAATGATGCACAGTGGGCTCTTCTCTGAACAACTCTCTATGCCCTTCAGGCCTGACCTGAAGCTGCTTCTCATAAAGCAGACCTGTCCAGCAGCTAGTTCCATCAGTGTATCCTTGCTCTGATTTATCACCCACAGTTTTCTCCCAAATAGAGGATTCTAGCATGCACACAAATATTTTCATTTTAGGAACTAGTATCCCCTAAGACAACCTCAAATCTGCAAATTCCCTATGCTTGTCCTTGTATGAAAGACAAACACATCACTGAGTCCCACTAATCCTGATCATCTCCAGAGTTCTCATTTTAAGAGCAATATCCATATTTATTTTGGTGAAGCCATTAAGCATTGTAGGTAATCTCAGGTGCTGAGAAGTGAGGCAAGTGACATAGCTGGGGAGGAAATCCAGCTTCAGATGTTAACTGCTCTCCAGTTCTCAAGAGCAAATCCTCCAGAACTGTAGAACTCCTTAATTCATCAATTTCTGATGCATATCATCTCCTTAAGGGATTTCTAAACTTTGGTTGTCAATAATTCTTGGTTCCTGGAGCAGACTCTTGTTTTCCAGATTATTTTATATAAGTAAATTGAGCACGTTTAATTATTTTTTTAAAACACACCAGATCTTGCTCTCTAGTAAATGGGATTTACTTCACTTACTTTTGCAGAGTAAATGAGACAGGCTCTGGAAAACACCTATATTGTAGTTTACTGTGACAAATAGTTAAAAAGCTAGATTATTGCATTTTTACTTTTCCTTTTTCCCCCCCCCTTCCTAATCTTTCCGTTTCTGAACTTGCTTGTCCTTGATTTTCTGTCTGTCTCATTTCTTAGCCCCATTCTCCCAGCCCTCTGCTAATTTGCCTCCCCATCCACTTTCCCTGTCCTCCAAATGACTACACAGGCCACAGCAATCACATCTTCTTGACATCATCCCATCAGCAGACTGTGGCTGTGCCATGTTAGTGTGCATATGTTGTGACAAAAACAGTACAACCAGATAGGGAGACAGGGGGATCAAGTACCCCCTGAGGCCTTCAGAGAATCACAGGGAATGAGAGCCAAGAGCTGAGGTTTTTTGACAGAAGAGGATCCAGCTGTTCTGGGGGAGTGTTAGATCCAGCTGTCAGCTGAAATATTTAAAGGAGATATTTTCTGTATTTAAAATCCTCTTCATTCCCCCAAGCATCCCCCTTGCAGCTCATCTGCGCTTTCCACTGTTACTCACATTGTATTCTTTGCGTTGCTGAGTTTAGGACTGCTCTCAAAAGCAGGTGTGGCTGTAGAAACTCCTTAAGAGTGAGAGAGTCCCCTCTTCCTGCTGAGCAGGTAGTGTTAGAACCAGAATCTGAAGAAGGCAGATGGAACCAGCTGTGCAGTTTGCATGGTGTAGGAGCCCAAGCAAGGGCAAGACTGAGCCCTGTCCATGAAGCTTCAGGGATGGAAATCAGGGTAGAAATAGAGTGTAGCTAATGTGAGGTTTTGAAGCAGCCCATGGAATATGGGACAGTCTCTGCTGCAAGATGACTCTGAGATATAACCATGCAAGTAGAGACTCTCCTTACCACCAGTAGTCCCATCAAATAAGAGAGATGGCACATACATTGCTTATTCCTGCGACAGGTAGGTATTGTAAAACTTGTTTTTTACACTATGGCCATGACAAAAGATGCTGGATTTAGTCTCCAAGGTTTAGGTCTCCTGTGCAGAGATCAAGAGAAGAAACTCTAAAAAGGCAGAAGTGAACATAGATAAAGCAAACCCTCTAAAAACGTATTGATTGAAAAGGCCTGGCTGGAAAGCATAAATGACTTATTTCTGTATCTTTTCTCACTCTCTCCGAAAATGTGCACAAATGTACAAAATCCATTTTCTTTACTACTCATTCAGAAGTATGGAGTTATTTCCCTAAATATCATCTAATCTTTACAGTAGGAGTAAGTTCCCACCCAGCCTAAAAATTGTCCCTATGATTTCTTTGAAAGAGCTTCCACAGCCACCTTATAATGATTACAGTGGTAAACTGCTGAGGAGCCCTTTGTGGTACTCTGTTCCATCAGCTTCTCTAATACCTTTTTGATTATCTCAGTGGACACAGATATAAATGCTGCACCTTGGATCCCTCACATGCAAGCTATCTCCTTTTTTTTTTTTTTTTCATTTTCTTTTTAAAACAAAAATGACTGCTGATGTTTATGCCCCTGTAATACATTATGTATTATTTTGTTTTAAGCGCTGCCTTTTACATCCTGACAGTAACAATAAAATGTGAGTATGGGATTTCTAATACAGACAGACTAATGTTTCCACTGCTAGCCTTCCCTATCTCTTCTTTTTTTCTTTCTGCTCTCTAAGCACTTTTCTAAAGGATCCTTTTATATTCCTAATAAAATTAGAGGAAAATACATCGATTTACTGGAAAAGAGGGTTTGGATTTTTTCCTTGGTGATAGCATTTTCTCCACCACCCACCTTTTAAAAATGCTGGCGAATATTCCACGTAAAAGACATCCAGTTTCGTCTTTTGGGGTTGAGGTTTTTTGTTTGTTTTGTTTTCAGGGGTTTTGGTGTGTTTCAGGTTGTTTGTTTCTTCAATTGGTGTTGGTTGGTTGGTTTGTTGATTGGTTGGTTTCTTGTTGTTGCTCTTTTTTTATCAGCACCCTGATAATTTTCCCCCCTTGGTTCTGAGAATACTCTGCTTGTTGCCCCCACTATGGACCATTTTGTCTATGCTGATCTTCTGAAGTAATTACCTTTCATTAATGTATTTTAGTCACATCTCCAAATACCCGTAGATGGCTGGTGTGCTCATAGTGGGAACTGATCTGGATGGGACCTTTTTACTCCATTTCCATCTATAGATTGTGCAATCCATATCCTGATGTCTGACTTTCATTTTAGTGTAATGGATCCCCCCCTTGCCCTGCTCCATAGTTGCCTCTAAAACCAATTTCAGCTGGTTGTTAGATTATCAGAACCAACTTGGTGGTGGTACTACACTGATGTAGGCAGCCCTACCTGAGAAATTAGTCCTGTTATGGTTGTACTGCTGAATCTCATGATTGTAAGTTGTGCATTGAGTTCTTTATAACCTACTGAGATTTGTGTTGATCCCATTGTTTTCTACTCTAACAGCAGCCTGCTTGCAGTTACAATAAGGGGAAGGAACAATCAAAGCCCATTGAGTTTGTTCACACTCCACACCACTGGAGAGCTTTCAGAACTCATCATTATGCTTTGGGGATTTAAGATTTCTGAGATATTCACTTAGTTATGGAGTAGGCTAAAATCTGTCATGCTCATTTAATGAGAGAGGAGGAGAGGGAAGAGACACAGTCACACACACAAAAAAAAGCAATTTTTCTTGTAAGAGTTGTGTTAAAATATTGATACAGATGCATAGTGGAAAAACTTAACGAGTTGTTAGTGTTAGAAATAATGCCTGCATTAGACATCTCTTGTGTGCAGAGTTTCCAAGATGGTGTTTAGCATTTCTGAGAAAGAGATCTCCTGAGAAATGTGGAATTGCTCCAACTGAATCAGACCAGTGACACTTCAGCCTGGTGTCTTCTCCCAAGGCATCTAGACTGTCCTGTCTATAACCACAGGAGGTAGCACTGATAGAGGCCATAGTGTGGTGAAGACCTATGTTTTTTACCAGAAACTTAGACTAAGGTAGGGTGTTGAACATTCTCAAGCGCCCTGTATCTCTTACCAAGGGTACATTTTGAGATCAGAACTAAGAGTTTGTGATTAAGGCAGTTGGCAGACACACTACCCAATCTTGATTCCAAACTGGTACAAAGTTTAGATACCTTGGGCACATTACTTTTTCTGTGCATTACACTTACGAAATTCTTCCACACCATCCCTCCGCCTCGCCCTTTTCTTCATGCAGCATCCTTTGCAGGATTGCGAACATGATAGAAAATACTTCTTTTCCATGTGTTTTTATTGTTTTCAGTTCTGTGATTCCCTGATTTTGGTCAAGGCTTCATCTTCTGACACACAGATGCTCTTAGTGTTTTTGTTCCTTGTCAAATTGGGATGTCTCAAGCCTTTCAGATGGTGAGTTTTCATTGGGATGGGTGTTCCCTGGAATCCTACAGCTTCACTTTGGGTTTAACAGAGAGATGTGGATACAATGCGGATGTATCCAGTAACAGGGACTTCAGAGTCCCTGTTAAAATCTTTTTCCAATACTGACCCCTAGTCTTAGGGTCTTTCATTAGTTCTTACTCCTGGAAAAGTCACTGAATTAATACATTCTGCAGAGCATAAACGAAGTCAAATGGGATATGCTGGGCTCTGTTAATGCAGACCTCTATCCGTCGGAGACTCAGCTGAGACCAGTAAATCTGAGCATTCCCTTTAAGATGAAAATGAGAAAGGAATTAATTTTAATGAGTGATGTTTTTGCTGCTGCTTGCCCTGTCGTGTGCGGCCTCTGTGTAGGCAGTGTGATCTGCCATGATGTCAGTGCTCTGTGATCAAACCCCTTCCAAGAGGGGATATGTTACATGTGTTTCTGTGTCAATTCCAGTCCCCAAAGAATGTTGCCAATCCATTATGAGCCTGGCAGGCTGTACTGGGAAATGCCATGAGCACAGAAGAGAGAGGCGAGCCTGAGAATAAGAAGGCAAGAAAGGTTAATCTCAGCAGCAGTTCTGTATCCAAAAAGGACTTCCAGGGATATATTGTCTTCGGCTCATACTTTGCTGAATGCTGTTCACTTTGCTGAATGGCTTACCAAGAAAACTTCATAGCAGAAGAGATTTCCCTTACGACTGCAGACCATTCCTATACTGTACAGTTTGCTTGGCGTCCCTATTTTTGCTTGCCAATACCTGATATTATAGAGACCTGAGAAAACTGTAAGTATGTTGGGCTGTGCTCTTCAACAGTCTGCTTCAAATGCAATTCTTGAGCCCAATTAAGTACTAAGCCTTTGAATATCTGGTCCTCGGTGTTACTGAAGGCAGTATGGCTTTGCATTGGGTTCAGTAAGTATACTGATTCCTGGTCATAGACAAAAATCTGACAAAACAGAATTGTTTCTCTTTTGTCATACCGATTTTGTTTCTGTATCTGTCTCTACAGAGAGCAAGAACTAGGAATTCCTGCTGCTATGGTATTTATTGCTGCCTCTAGTGGGCTTCTGACAGTGGACTGGACTGAGAGCTGCCAAAATTGTTTTGTCTTACTTTAAGTGCTATGATACTTATAGATATATGGCTACCAAGAATAAAGGCTATCCCTTTCTTTCTATTGGGTGTGGTGTCAGGAGAAGAGCGTTTTATACCAAAGAAAGGAAGTGAGGTGAGCGTCTACTGTGGGCTCTGTAGTATTTTGAACCAAGGCTGGACTCAAAGTAGTCCACAATACAGCATGTGGAGGACTCAGTCCGGATTTCTGTCAACACTGGATAAATCTTCCAAATTCTTCTCACATTTAAAATTAATTGTTACGGGAGGAAGGGCAATAGCTTTTAATATACATCACTTAAACTGCAGATAGATCTGCGCAAGCCCCCCCTTTGTGTCCCCTTATGTCAAGGCTTTAGTCTGAATTATTCCTGTTCCTCTCCCCATTACCAACAAGACTTCTGTCTTCCACTGCTGAAATCTCTGTTCATTTAAGAAGGGGGGAGTGATAGCTCCATCAAAAAAACCTATCAAATGTCCAGAGGCAACAGTCACGGAGTAGCAATGTGGAAATTGAAAGGACAAGGAGTCCGTGAAGCAAGGGGATTGCTGCAGTGCTGCCATTAAATGATCATGGGCATCATTAAATGAGTGGCATCAAGTGCCAAGCTTTCAAAAGCTGTCAGTCTCTTTTCTGGGGAAGTTCCAACCTGATTACCAAGTGCCCTGCTTGAGATACACCTTAGAAAGGAACCATGAATAGTATAGAAACATATTTTTTTGAGAGAACTAAGGGGGTGATTTCTAGCCACTTTTCCTATATTTACACCATTTTGAGTGAAAACTGCTCAAGGTACCTGCCATGTTGCTTATGAAGAGAGACTCACAAACAGTTTCCATTCTCTTTGCTGGCATAGATTAGTGAAGCATCTTTCTCTGCCAGACCTACTAGCCAATCTGAGCACAACTTATTACCGAACACTTCTAATGAGATCACTGACTGGTGTTGCCTTGTGGGATCCCAATGCGACTGACCCAGCACTGCTGTGTGAGACAGGAGTTGCGGGTTCTTGGTGCAGACTGATGGATTTGGCTGGGACCCTTGCTACACCCTGTGCTTGTGAGCTGTTCTTTTTTGCCAGCTTCCCCTCAAAGTGCTGAAGTGCCCCCACAAACCACATGCCCAGAGCACTCCATTCAGGTTTGTTGGTCTTCAAATCCCAGGTTGCCTGGTCCCTGAAGCAGCTTCAGAGAGCAATCAAAGCCACTGCAGTGCAATTTCCGACTGAGAATTTCCTTCCTATTTCTGAGCCTCTGTGTGTGTGTGTGTGTGTGTGTGTGCGTGTATTTACGTGTTTAAAAAAAACCCCAAACAACAACAACAAAAAAAAGACCCCACAACATTTTGGTTTTGTGCACTAAGCACTTTTGAGGGTAATATGGGGCCCTGTAATATGGAGGTTTATAACCTGCTCAGCTAATGCTCTCTGACACTCTGTTTTGATATCATTACTACATTATACTCACAATTTTTGAGTGAAAAAACACAGTACTTAGAAAGTCGAAATTCATAAATAAATTCATGTCAAACCGCACTTAATATTGATTTTGTTAGTGTTCAGATTCAATAATAAGGTACTGCGTGCATGAATATTTAAATATAATCATCATTTCTGCATCTCCTAATGGCCTCTGCTCTTCTACACTCAATTTAAACACAATTTAAAAACTATAATGTATTGAAAAATACTAGGATTTAGCAATAAATCACCATTGGGATACTCCAAGCCTTTTATAGGATGGCTCAATATCTACTTCTCAAGGGACAGCACAATTAGATTCATGTTTTTAAACTTCTCAATTATCCATATACCATAATTTTATGTGAAAGTTTGTTTCTCTTCCTCCCCCCTCCATCCTTGCTCCCCCTCCTCACCCTTCACCAGATACTCTCCCAGTAGGAAGTGGAGAAATCGCTAAGTGTTCTCTTAGCTGGGTTAGTATAGTAAAAAGGAGTCAAAGGTCACAGTCCTCAAACTGAATTAAATCCAGAGGCTGTCAGGGAGAGCAGAACGCTGACTCACTTAATCACATTATTTGGGAAAAAACATAGGGGGAGGAGAGAGATAAAATGACTCAAAATGAACTCACTGAGGAGGAAACAGAGTTTTTATATTTATTTAAAAAGCAATATTCGTCTTTATCAAATAGACGCAGGATGGTTCGATGAGGATGGAGCTGGCTGGTCATTTGCGCAGTCGCAGGCAGGAGAGCTCTGGCAAGCAGTTTTTTCCTGAGCAGGATCAGTGAGGGAAGGATGCAGTGCCCTTGGTGCCTTCAGTGCCAGGCTGGGTTGTTTATTGATGGGGGGTGTTTCTGTAGTGCTGGTCGCTAACCCATCTGCAAACCACACCCTTTGAGGTAGGTCATTATCATTATCCTCATTTTACACATGGGGAAACTGAGGCACTGGTGGATGAAGTCATTATGGCAGAGTCCCAGTGACAGAGCTGAGTCTTTGGGTTCCTAATGCGAATCTCTCTGTCCAGGCTATATGGCCACTCTCTCACCAGTGTCCTCAGAGACCATGATGGAAAGAGATATTAAAAGGAACTAGTGCTGGAATCTAAAATAGTAGCACTAACATCTTAGGAGAGCAGTAAATCCCAATGGCATTGGCGTGGGATTGACTCTGCTGGTCCTGAGGGTGGCTTGCTAGTTTTGTTCAATGTGTTGCTATCAAATGTGAGGAAATTGTCAGTAGGGGAAGAGAGGACTGGAGGTCTGCTGTCCAATCGAGAGGACACAGCCATGTCATTGAGTGATGCTGGCAGTGTCACACAGTGCCCTTGCAATGCTTTATAAATCATTGTGTGGGGTTGGGAGTCACTGTTGGCTGGGGATCAAAGCGTGGCCTGACTAATCTGTCCACTCTGATGGTGGAGGGAGGGCAAAGGTCTGCTGAGAGGCACACAGACTGCTCACCTTTACAATCCCCAATCAAGAAGCCAAGCCACTCTGTATCTGTCTCAGTTTTTGCTTGTATTCCATATTTCACCTAAATTCGTTAGAACGGTTTTCTAAAGAAATTTAATGTGTTTCATTGGAACTAGTTTTTATCTCATATATCTGACAAAGCATCGTCTCCTGCTGCCTCAGGATCACATCAAACCTGTGAAGTCCTATGACTGGATAAAACAGATGTAATTGATGGGAGAAAACTCTAACCCAGATGAGATGTTGCCATTCTGTCTGCCACAGTTTAAAGGTCTGTTCATTCATTTTTTTGGGAGAGTAAGACAGACATTCCTTTCCTTGGTAGGCAGGAACCACTTTCCCCTCTAACAGTTCTAGAGTCCTTTTGTCAGGCTGTTGTGTTGATCTGCAAAATATGTTTGTAATCCTGATGCCAAATATTGTCTGCCTTCCATTTGCTCATGTGGGGAGGAAGGGATAACAAATTTCTCCTTAAGAAACAAGGCAGGGTCAGGAAGATTATGGCAAGAATGATGCAGGTGGACATGGAGTTTTAATGATTTTTTTTAGGCTGTTTCTGAGCTTCTCCGAGGTGTCAAAAAGTAGAGACAAAGTTTTATCTGAAGGGAACATGTATAGCAAATGTAGTTCATCAAATGATTTCACCAGTTTTTCAGGGTATTCCTTCTTCAGGTATATAGAGTATTGGAAGCACCTGGATCTGTGTGTTAGGGAATGGAATATTGGATCTTGGTGAAGGTCCACTGGCATACAGCCCTTCAGCTTTGTAGAAGCTGTTGGGGAATGCACACCTTGATGAGCAGCAGACTTGGACTTGCAGATGGGGATGCAACTCCAGAAGAGCCCCAAAAGGTCTCCAAGAGATGTCAGAGGAGGCAGTCAGGTACTCAGGGAAAAAGCTGTCAGCAACATGTCTTGAAGGTTTTTCACACTTGCCTGCTCACAGACCCTGCATAGCCACATACGACACAACAGCAGCAATTTCCTGTCCTGCCTAACGTGGTTGTCCCTTTCCATTTATTTTCTGTTGCTCTGACGAGATACCCGATACCGCCTATATTGCAACCACCAAGTTCTCTTTTCAGGACCATCGCCCTGTGGCAGTGGACGGAGGGAGCAAGCGAAGCCCCCATGCTCTTGCGGTTCATTATGACCAGCCCGCAGCGGAGCGCCCGCCGTCTGCAGGTGGCGCTCTGGCCCCGCGGGGGCCCGGGGAGCCGGCGGGAGCCCCGTCCGTGCAGGGGAGCCACGGCCGGAGTGGGCCGGAGCAGTATGCCAGAAGCAGTATGGTGACAGGAAAGAGTCATACTTCAGCCCGTGACTGAAGAGTCCCCAGCTTCAGAGAGACATTCAGAGACTTTCCCTGCATCTGGTGCTGGCCATTAAAAATTGGTCACCTTTTGTTATAGCTTCACTTCTGTCACTTTCCGTCATAGAGCCTGTTTTCTACAGAAAAACACTTTTCTGTGTGAGGTGTTCCAGCTGGCCATCTGGAGCCATCTGGAACCCCCTCTGTCTGGGGTGTCCTGGCTGGGGTGGGGGGCACATGTGTCTGGCTGGCATCCCCACCATGCAGGCTTGGGTGGGGAGCTGGCTGGCACCCGCTTCACAAGGGTTGCAGGCACTGGAAGGACACAGGGTCAGCCCAGTGCTCACCAGCTGAACTGGGTACCAGCTGAGCATTGTTTAAAACAAGTGTGCTTGGTGAAAAGCCGCTGGTATGTGTGGCCTGTCCCAACAGATGTCACCAACAGATCTGTATTGATTCCAAGGTTGGGACCTTGTCAGTGGTGGGGGCAGATGGCACATTGCTAATAAGTTATGAGTGCTGCTGGCAGAGTTGTGAGGAGAGTTTGGATCACTGGCATGGTGTAGTAGCATGATGCCATGGGCAAGTAAGGGGCATCTTTGGCCATGTTTACCCTCTCCACATTTATTCCTTTTCTCTGACTGTGTGAACATTAGATTTCTTATCCTCTCTGAATCTTTGCTTTTCTTCTGTGTTTTTTGTTGTTTTTGTTGGGGTTTTTTTTGGTTTTTTTTTTTTGGTGGTGGGTTGTTTTTTGTTTTTTGTCCTATCTCTCTTTTCTCTCATTTCTACACCTTTTTTTTTTTCCTTATATGATGCTCATGCCTTTGTCTAGAATGTTTTTGGCTACCAGTAGCATCCCTTTCATGTTTATACCTCACTGCATCATGTTGTGTAGGAGAGGGAGTGAAGACAAAGGACATTCCTGCTGGCTGTTGTAGAAGAGGGCAGGTGTTATATTGGGTCTGGATAAAAGTCTGTGAATCACTTTGGATAAGCATCTTTCATTCTAAACCTGGTGATAGACATACCACTGCTCAGTAGGCTGGGTTTCTAACTGTTATCAGACTTGCTTCAGTTATCAGAACAGGAGCCAGAACTTGCAGCACTACCATGCACAGACTATGAACAGCAATAGCAGGGAGCATGTGCATCCAAGCGCATAAATGCTTTCGCTCTAAGAAGTGCTAGGTACATTTGTAAGTGCTTATGTGCACTAGGAATTCAATTTATATACCACGAAAGCTCAAGAAGAGATCCTCATTTCCTAGCTTCCCACAGACAGGTACACCTGAATGAATCAAGTGGTCATTATTGTATGTATATAAGGTTCTTCTGCTATGTGTTGTGTGGCAACTTGAATAGCACAGTAGGTTATACCTACTTTGTAGAAATACCTACTGCTGAGAAGTGTCCCCCGCAGGCGGCTGCATGGACAGCTAGCCGGGACTCTGAGTGGGGGCTCAGGCAACGCGGCCGCAGCCTTACATTCTTTCACCATGTGCCCAGCAGCAGAAGCCATTGTTAGAGTCCCCAGTGATACCTGCTGCTGCTTTTCTTACTGATCTCTCTGAAATAAATTTGATAACCAGAAGAAACATGATGAAAGAACCATACTGAAGTGGATCCCTTAGTCTTTCAGTCCAATAGTTTTAGTACTGAAGCATAGAGAACAGTTGTGGGTTTCCTTTCCTGTGATAAGGGCTTTTGATTTCTCCTTAAGATGCAGCTCTCTTTGTTGTAATTTCTGGATGAAGGAAATAGCAGCATTCTCTTTCACAACCTTACTACAATAACTAAAAATCTGGACTGAGGTGATGCTCCAGGAAATCTGTTTGCAAAGGGAAGAAACTGAGTGCCTGTAGAAGCTGGCTCTGCATTTGGCCTCAAAGCTTCTATTTTCCTAAAAAGGGAAGGGCAGAAAAGCCTTGGACACTGTTTCTTTGAAAGCTGTGAAAATTAGAGCAGGTGTGAGCACAGGCAGCTGCTGGGGTGCTGTGTGCAGATATTCCTGGTAATGCTTCCTTAGAACTTAATCTCTGAAACCATCTGCTTATGGTGAGCACATGTCCTGGGAGGGAGGGGGGGGGAAACAGAAGCAAATCCAGCAGCCCAACAACTTCTTCCACTATAGCCTGAGTCAGAATTTTGAGTAGCAGAAGAAGATTGAGTTGTGTGTCAAGAGGCTTTAGTCCCAGCTTTTATGAAGCAGGAAAATCCTTCTGTCAGTTCCTCAGGTTCAGGGTGGTTACTGATGAGTCTCAGAGACCAAGATCTGACTCATGACCATCTGAACCAAAACAACACACAACCATAACGGTTCTCTCATCAATAGAACCCAATGTTCCTACAAATATATGGGATCAATTTTTCTTATTTGAGGTCTCAGTCTGAATAAGATCAGCTAAAATCTCCAGGATATGCATTACTCTGGTTTTCCAGTCTGAAGTCACTGTTGAGTAAGTCCTTTGGGCTGTCACCTTTAGTTCAACTCTCCTGATACTCTCCAATGGAGACTCTAACAGCCATCTTTGAGCAAATCACTTCTCTTCCTCATGCCGTTCTTCTCCTCCTGCTTCTTTGCTTTTTGACTTTGGGGGAGACGGGGGTCTCTGTTAGTTTTTCAGCGCAACATACCAGAGGATCAGAGATGTTACTAAGTGCTAGTAAGTGAACCAAACTTACCCACTTGGCTGCTCACTCTTTACCTGTGTACATTTCTTTGCAGAGGCCAAATTGCTCTCAGCTACTGACCTGTTAATGAAAAGCTATCAACTCTGGCAGAAGAAGAAAGCAGTATTAGCCACTGCTGCCCTGAGACTGCCAGAAGTAGTATGGTGACAGGAATGGGTCATACTTCAGCCTGTGAGTGAACAGTCCCCAGCTTTAGAGAGACATTCAGGGACTTTACCCGCATTTGGTGCTGGCCATAAAAAATTGATCATCCTTTGTTGCAGCTTCATTTCTGTCACTTTCCATCCCAGAGTCTGTTTTTTACAGAAAACAAGCTACATTCATCAAAAATGACAGAACACAGACTTAATGTAATCATATATGGGAACATGAATTGCAAATGCAGAACACAAGCACTAAAATGTATTTTCCATTACTGCCACAAAATGAAATAATCATGAACATTTTCCCCAAGAATGAGAACACATGTAGAGTACACTGACACCTCAAAATCTGCTGCCATGCCCTGGTCTCAGGTGCAGGTGGGCTTTGTGCTTATCAGCAGGCAAGAGATCTGCTGATATCAGAGAAGGTGCCTATGTTATAATCTTCACCATGGAAACTTGTGTGGTTATTAGTTATACCAGTCCTTGCAGGCTTGTTTGGGTGACCTCCTGGATATCTTTGCTCATTAAAGATCTCATTGTACTCTTAAGCATAACGGAGCAGAGGTGCTAGAAATACAGACAGTGCAGTGTTGCTTAATTCTGGATTCTACCTCTAGCTACTACTGGATTGCTTACTGGTTCCATCGAACAAGTCCTCTCACCCCTAGCGTGCGTTCATAGATAAGCTGTAAAACTACAGATGTACCTATTTAAAAATAAAATCTGTTAATTGATTTAAAGTTGGTGCTGGACAACATGTTAATCAAATTCTTCCTTTCCCTTGCAGACACACTGGACTGTAGTTTTGCCATGCTCTGAACATTTGCTATACTGCACTCCAGATGTGGCTGCCTTTCATAGACAGGTAAGGTTATACCTGTTTGATTATTATTATTATATCCAATTTATTTGTTTGTAACTTGCTTTAGTATTAGAAATGTAAATTATTAGATTGCCTCTCTTGATCAGGCTGTCAGAAGATGCAGTGAGGAAGGGTAATAGAATTGGGAATAGCCAATGTGTAAACTAAACTAAATCCAGGACTCGCTCCTTTATTTAGATTATATTAAACACATGCAAGTTCTTATCCAGCCTGTACTTGCCACAATTCTGCAAATACAAGCTACTAATAAGGGATGTTGGAGCCTTCCCTGCTGAAGGATAGTTAGATATGGAATGTGGTGCCGTCTAGAAGGGAAACTACTGGTTTGATCAAAGCCTCGTACTCAGACAGCGCTTAGTGCTGATGGAATGATAGAGAGGATAAGGCACAAAAAGTGGCTGGTTTACATCTCACCCAGCAGAAGCTGTTATGAGGGACATATTGATATTTGATTCAGCCATGGCTGTAAGTAAAATGATGAGATATATTTGAAGAGACCAGTCTAAGTGTACCCAACAGGAGGTGCTGAAAAGAACAGCATGCTGTGCTGGGATGAACTTTTTTCCCCTGTCATAAAGAGAAGTGGGACAGATTTTTGTTCTAAATGAATTAAAGCTATGTCTTTGCATGAGAGCAATTCAGATTATAAAAAATACATAAAACAACTAGACTTGGCAGCTGTAGAATCCAAGAGAAAATCTGGATTTGGAAGAGATTCTTAACTTTTTTGTAATGACAGTAAGAAAAAACATTTGGTCTTAAGTATCTTTCCAGCTGTTTACACAGAGTCTACTCTGACAAGTTTGCTTAAGGGACCTCATAAACATGTTTGTATGGTCATCTAAATGCAATTTCTGTATATATATACACATATCTCCACATCCTTGGACATTTGACACACTTTGTGTGCATGTACATAGTCTTATCAAATTAACTTCCTCTTTGAATTAATGTGCTTAGGCGCATATGCATCAGTATGTCCCAAGGTGCATATGTGTATCTTTGTTCATATTCCCACGCATGCATGAGGTGATCAACATAGTCAAATTGAAAAATAAGGTTATTCCAAACCTGTGTTATTTCTCATTTCATTCCCAGGGGTAAATGGACCCATTCCAAATGAGAGGTAATCTTGGGACCTGAAGTTTTACATTTCAGCATCTAGTGTGGTTTTAACACTCCGTACCATCAACTGTGAGCTCTTCAGGGCAGTTTGTAGATTCCCTTCCTGTTTACGCAACAAGGGCAATGTCAGATTGTTTAAGAATTTAGATGCTAGGACACTGCAAATAGTTAATAAAATTGATCAGATTCTATGGAAAGATTAGATGAGCTGGGTAGGCAGGATGCCTAAAGAACTTACAAAGCCATCTATATAAACTTGTGCAGAACATTTGTCACAGTTGTTTTCCGTTTAGTTGAAATACTTCCCCTACAGCTTTGAACACTTAATCACTTCAGTGTTGTTTTTGCATGGCTCATAAAATGTAGCACATGTGGACATTACATAATCTTCTGCAGAACTAATATGCATATGTAAATGTAGCAAAAAGCACAAACTTTTATAAACATTTACATAATACATAAAATTTCATCATTACAGGTAACCATCTATGTACAACCTAATGTGAGTCATCATAAAGATGTGTGTCATATATATTTACACTGGCTTATGTACACAGATTTCATGCTTGTGTGCATTTAGCCAGGAGTGTATGTACAGGTACTCATGAAAGCAAGGATTCCAGTAGCGCGTACAAGGTAGTATGTTGGCACCTTCCAGAAGAGGGCACCTGTCTCCCGATGCAGGCAGCATTCCTGAACCAATGACTCCCAGTCTTTCACACCTGGGCACTCACATCTCACCTGCCAATTTGAGGTTAACAGTGCCAGCACAGAGTGAAATATTAAGGCAGCCACTTGAAATTCAAAGTGTTTCTTTTAATTAATGGGTGGATGCCACAAGTTGATCCAATCCAGCTCTTAAATTAATCTTAATTAAATAGATTTTGTAACTTTGGCATCAGCCAGCAACACAAAATATGTATTTCATAATCCTAGAAACGGGTGAAAAAGACTGCTGCTGAGCTGAGAAGTCAGCTGATGATGTTATCAGCCGCTGTGGCTGTGGGTGTAAGTGTCATTGGGGTGTGTCTAGATCTTATCAGGAATACCACATTAATTTGCTCCTGCAAATATCAAAACAAGCTTTTTTGTTGGCAAGTAGGGAATAGGCAAGAGATTCCTGAGCTGCTGTATTTGGAATTTCTGTGCCATCCAGTGCTGATTCAGTAAAGAACAGAAGCATCAGAGAAGGGAAGCTGGTGATCTGTCCTGTCTACCCAAAGAGTGCTACTCAAACCTTTAGCTGTTCATGGTATACTTGTGGATTTGGGGATCAGGAATTCTGCCTTAATAGCTCAACCATTGACATACTGTGTGTGCCTGGTCAGGGGGAGGGAGGCTTTCTATCCCTGTACTTCTGTTTTCCTCCTCTCTGTGTTTATCTGTTTTCAGGCTTCCCTTTTTCTAGATAGCAGCTGCCTCTTAGCATGTGTCCATCCAGCCCTGCATGACATCTAGGTGCTACTGTGCTACAGATTTTAATAACAGATAAACTGAATTATCTCAGGAGAATTGATATTGGTACTCTCTGCTAGGGGTACATCTGGGATCTCTGCATCTGGGATCTCTCTGAGCATGCATCATGCCAACTTTAAATAGAAAACACAGCTGGGAATAGATGGCCAGGGATATTCATAGGAAATGCAGATACACAATTTGGCTAACCAGTCACTGCATATTTGTTAAACAGGAAGCAGGGCCTCGGCTATCCGCAGGGATTGGTGTTCCCTTGGGATTAATATTGCTGCTCACTGGATTACACTCCTGCTTCTGCAGATGAAGCTTGAAAAATGATGGATAAAAACGGAAGTAAACACAGTTGAAAGTTATTATTTATTCACTTTGCTCTAAATCTGAGTCAGGATGAGAGCAGTCTGTACATAGCCTGGCATGACTGGTTGTGTGGTTGGTGAAAGGCCATTTGAGAGCCTTTTCTGTCACTGCTGCACAGTAAGGGTAGAGGAAGACCAATGGGAAAGCACAGCTAATCTGTGTACACATGTAGACCTATGCAGAAATGCTCTGCTGCACACTGGTGTACATACCTAAACACTTGTGCACACCTACACCTTTTATTTGTGCCTTCATAAACATTCTCTTCCTCTTCATTTACTTTACAATGTGGAAATTTAGAAACATTTATCTGAAATCTTTGTAGAAATATTTTTTCTCTGGAATGGGCTTGTGAATGTTAATTTGACCTTTGTGTTCTCTCAGTGCCTGTCTGTGTGATATACTTTGTTGGAACAGTCCTTCCTTAATCTTAAACCCCCCTTTTTTTTGTTATTTGGGTGATTTTCTGTTGCTGGTAAAACTTTCTAGCAATTTTACCTTCTTTTCCTGGAGTTGCTTTACAGGGTAAGGTTACTTTGGATATCAATTTGAGAGATTGTTTTCATAGTACTTTTGGAACCGTAAGTGGGAAAATGTTAAACCTCATGTCAGTTTGCCTAATTGATGGGAAACTTGATTGTGGCCAGGGAGGAGTAGATTTCCTCACTTCAATCTTATGAATAACTTGCTTATCTGAAAAGAAAGAAAATCCAGTAAATCCTAGCAGCCAATGCAACTATCCTTACAGGTGGAGATTCTCCCAAAATACAAAGAAAAAACAGGGAAACTATGTGCCCAGCTCCCTTTGAAACTTTATAATGCTGAACTTGACTGTTTGATTTGTTCTGGTTGGATCTGGTAGAGTCTCAAATTATTTTTATTCAAATTTTGTCCAATTTCTTATGCTTTTTCTTCTAAGTTCTTGTAATAGTAGCAGAATCTGTATTAGATAGACTGCTCCTAAAATATGGTGTAATTTCCTTGCTTTTGGGAAACTAGAACATGCTCACTTATGTAATTTCTGATCTCCAAGGATTGCTGGAGTTGGTGTGACTCGAATAGGAATGATACAGAACTTCCTCTGTTTTCAAATTTGAAAACCTTTACATGTCTGAACTCATCCAGCTATGGGGAAGAAGCCAACAGGCAAGTGGAGAAACCTTTCCAGCTTTCAGTGTAGGTAGGAAGCAGAAGGAGTAAATGTTGGCCCAAAGGGCTACAATAAATAATGAGAGCTCTTCCAAGTATATCAGGGGAAAGAAATACGATAGAGAGGGTAAGCCCATTAATAAATTAGGAAAGAGCTGGAATCAATAGTGATTCTAAAATGGCTGAGCTACTTAAGTTTTGTTGGGGTTTGTTGTTGTTTTTGTTTGGTTGTTGGTTTTGTTTTTTTTTGGTTTTTTTTAATTGGTCTTTAAGAAGAAAAATATAGAAATGGAATATGGACCATTAGGAAGTAATGAGCATCTTGGCACTCTGGCTGTTGATGTAAAGCAGATAAGGGAACATTTGAAAGAATGGATAGCAACAAATCAGCAGCTCCAGCTGATGAGCATCCTGGGATGTTTGGCTGCTGAATGCACTGAACTGCTGGCAGGTGTTTTGAAAAGTTGTGGATTAAACAGGCAGGTCCTTCATGGTAAGTCCATATCAATAGTTCTGGGACAAAAACAGCCTTACAAAGCTATCAGGAGCAATCCCTGCAATTACCACTTTACACAGCCATAGTATTCTCAGTTTGAAGAGGTGCTAAGAGGAGGTACATGAGTTTCAAGATGCTTAAGTTCAGAAATTGGCTGGACTCACGCTGGCCCAAAAGTCCATTATTAGGGACCCTTCTAGCCACCCAGCTTCTCCTTTCCTCAAGCATAAACTCAAACTGTTATATACGCTTACGGGTGACAGCATACTTTCTTCCTTATCTGGATGTTAAGAAGTAAAAGAAGGAAATGTTTGTGTTGGAAATAGGAATTGCTATCAAGATTAAATTTGAACTTACACACTTGCACAGTAAGTGCTCAGAGGACTTGATAGCACCGCTGAAATCCAGCAGTGAAGTCCAGGCATAGCTTCGATTTAAAAGAGGGGTCCCAGAGGAAAAAATCATCTGTTTGTGGTCACCGAGGAAGCTGTTGTGGCCTATCATGATTTATTAATAAATCTTTTGTGATAACACCCAGGGATGCAAACACTGGTGCGTTAGAGAAGGCTCTGAGCAGAGATTGAGTAGGGGCGCTCGGCTGTCTCTTCTGTAATGGAGCTCTGGTTCAAGACTAAGGCTCCTAGATCCCAGTAATGAATATAATTAGTTCTAATAATGGGTGAGGTGATACTGGCAAATGAGAGACAGAAGGGTTCACTTGCGTTCTTATGGCCCTGTTCTTGTTAATGCAGTGGTCCTTCTACACTGGTCTGGCAGTCCAAACAGGTCTGAAAGATGCGGAGTTAGGAGGTTACCCTGTGGGTCTCTGGCAGGAACATTTGTCTCTGCGCATCTAAAAAAGCTGGAGGGAATCAAATGCTGAGCAAATACAGGGAACTGAAGTCTCCACTGACATAAATCAGTATCATGCCTTTGATTGCAGTGAAGCTATGCTGATCAAGGCCAGCTGA
Source organism: Donacobius atricapilla (assembly GCA_013397315.1). Lineage (NCBI taxonomy): Eukaryota > Metazoa > Chordata > Aves > Passeriformes > Mimidae > Donacobius > Donacobius atricapilla. The sequence continues at coordinate 53,933 of WBMY01000521.1, forward strand.
GGACTTGATCCAGGGAGTCAATGATTTTTGCCCTTGGTCTGTAAGTCCAAAGTCAAGTCCTTTATATGACATGTCCCATTCAGTGTTAGACAAGGTCATATTTTGCCTCCTTCTCTCCACCTGGGCTCTCCGCTCTCCTCTGGATAAACAGTATTTCCCCATTGCATTCCCAGTCCCTCACGCTTCACCAGAATTAAATTCATCATTCATTTTTTATGGTTTATACATAGCAGTAATTTATGTTTTCAAATATATTGAGGTCACACTTTAGCAGAAAAAGACTGTTTCACATTTAAATTGAAGGCATGTTCATTCCATTAAACAGAGATGTTTTGGATAATTTTAAAAGGCTAAAAGTAGTATAAAGTAACATTAAAATAAAATTTGAGAGATGTAATTACACCTAATCGCACCATAAAATAATCAATACTGCATTACATTATTTCTGACTTCCCCAATTATAGCCTTTTTTTGTTAAGCTTTTGAATATTGATGAGGTCAGGGAGGTCACAGTCGACTCTCTGAGGTCTAATGGAGGTGGAATTAAGGTGATGTCCTCTCCTATTATGTCAGCACGAGGAGGTGCACTGTATACCTTCGCAAACTGGAGTGATAACGTGGCATCAGAAGCCGATATCTCAGCAACACTTCTTGAGCTGATACGAGGCTTCTTACTGGTAAGTGCCCACTGGGAAGGTGGAGGTGCTGTCTCCCCATTGCAGACCCACTCAACTATACGCGTGGAGATGCAGAGGGAATGATGTTCACATCAACAGAAATCATTAACAGCTGAAAGACCAGTGTGGGTGAGACAAGAACCAGTTCCTTCCAGTTCAGCCAGGGCTTTCTGTGTTGTCTCTGCTCTCTGTGGGAGATTGAAAAGGCATTCGTTGCAGCAGCTTGTTCCCTTCTCTTGCTCTTTAGACCTACCCCTCCACATGACATATCCCTCACTCTTCTAAAACAACCCAACCAGGTTGCAAAGCATTCACCCTTCACCAGCCTTGATGTCTGGACATGAAACACAACAGGTAAAGGTTGGACAGCTGCTAGGATTCAGTACAGGTGTCTTATTTTCCTGTTTTCTCAGAAGATACAGGTCTGTCTGCATCTGAGGGAGTGTCAACCTCCAGCTCTCAGCTGCAATGGATCTGCTTTGACCTGGTCAATGCTGTAACTCATTTAGTCGTCTTGGAGTCATCAGCGGATTTTCATTTGGGAATTCTTTCTGTGTACAGAAAAAAAAAATCACCTGCCTGGAGACAGCTGTAGCTTCTTGTTTCAGTGTGTACACTTCTACCTACTTTCATACTTTGGGCTAGAGCAGTCTAGCACTTAAAGCAAGGGACGAAATACTGGGTGGCCCATGTTCTGCACCCAAATTTCTCATAACGTACTGGTTTGTGCCTTTATGCAAATAGTTTAGCATTTAATCTAGGGAAAGGGCTGGGATCTAAAGAGACATTCAGCAATAACCTTAGGACTCATATTTTGCCTTTGGGCCTATGTCTCTCCATCCATACAATGAGCATAAGGATTTTTTTTATTGAGATCTGTTTTGCACAATGGATCCAAAAAAGGTTTCTATGCTTTTAATAACTTTTTGAAAAAACACAACTGCATGTTATTTTCTTGGGTTCTAATAATAAGTATTAAGAAGGATGGAATTTTAGAACAGAACCAGACTGAGCAGTACCACTGCATTATCCCTTTTACATTTCCACAGCATCCTCAGATTACAGAGCTCATAACAAAAGGCAAGATAATGAACAGGCCCCTGTCATTACCATTAATAATAAAAATGATATAATGTATTTTAAAAACTTTCCTTAATGCAACACTAGCCCAGTCATCCCAACATGCAGATTATCACATCTTATCAAACACACACACACACGCACATACATATATACATACACACATAGCTGAAAGTGTCATCAGGGAAAACATGGAAAATACAATTCAGATGCTGGACCTCCCCCACGAGCTGCATTTCTCCAGAGAGAACAGTCCCCTCCAGAGGGGCCAGTCTCCTTCCATGACCCTTTACACACAGCCACTCCCCAGGCCTCCTGGCTGCCTATTAAGTTATGCTTTCCCTTACACCAGTGCTGGCCCTGGGCTCTAGCCACATGTGTTCCCCTGACCCTCATGAATTCTGCTGTGCCAATTGTTAAGTTTTTTTTCTGGTACCTCTTCCCACGTACATCAAATTCTCTGCCTTCCCATTTTCTCACCCCCTTCCATTTACTCCACTCACGTCATTTTGTATCTGCTTTGAAATGTAATTGTTAAAGGTCTTGGTGGAAGGTGGATATTTGCCCTGAAGCAAACTGACAGTGGCCCTCCCTCTTGCAGACACGAGACAGCCCCGCTCTCCTGATTAGCCTGAATTGCTTTCAATTGACTAACATAACAAGCTGCTGCTGCTTTTTCTTTTTTTTTTTTAAATTTGAAAATGGAAGGGACACTATTAGGAAATTTACATTTGCAAATATGATATTTAATTAACAATATTAATAAATTAATAGAACTAAAGGACCTTGTTGAGACTCCAGATTAATAAAACATGCTCTAGCTGAGTTAATGAGGTGAACCAGGCACATGTTGCCCATAGAGTATACTGGGGAAATCTCACTCGTGAAATACCCCTTAAAAAAGGAGTGGGGGGCAGTAGCAAACTGGGGCAAAGCTTTTTCTATCTTACAGTATCTCTCATGCTTCAGTACTAACCCTTCCCAATTCTGCCACAATACTTTAACAGGAAATCAGGTACAGCTTCTCTGCCCACCTTTCTCTTTGACCTGCCAAGAAAACAAATAAGTCAGTGGCAGGGAGTGAAGGAGAACCAATGCTTGGAGCTCTAAGGTAATAGCAAGAGCAATGCAGGGCAAATGCCTAGGAATATTTGGTCAGATCCATAGAAAGCAATAAAGGAGACTTACAGCATTTTCTGATCTGATCCTCTGCTGAACATGGAGCACACAGTGTCACTTAACTATAACTGTGTCCAGCTTGGTGTCTCCAGGGCACTTGGAGGGTTTTGCCTCAGAGGCACCCTCACTCTGTGGCACACAGAGCAGGTCCACGCAGGGGTGATGTCTTAGCACAGGCTCAAGAAGGGATGCAGTACCACAATGTCACTGTGAGCTCAGATGAGAAGAATGACCACATTAAGCAAAGGTCTGGCACAGCATGACATAAATTGCTGTGAGGTTCATGGGGGTCAGACCCAGCCAGGTGTCCCAGTCTGCATGTGTATCTGTCACTGCTTTGTGGCTTGAGTGCTAACCCAAACTCAGGGCCCATCCTCTGCCACTCACTGATTCACCAGTCCTCATGGCACTTCAGCATGTTGTAATTTAGGCACACCCAATTTGGGGACAACATTTCTGTGCCCCATCTTCCCTGGAAAAATCTTCTCAGAAGAATGTGGTACAGTCCTTTTCTATCTGCTTCATTAGTGTGCATATACTGGGACGTCAGGACTCCAGGGATCCAGTCAAGCAGGAGGCTACAGTGCCAGGTGACTTCAGTGACTTAATCTAAGTCTAGGACAGAAAGAATGTGGTTCTCTGTAGTCTATAGATGTATGTGGAGAATTCTTTGCTGTGTAATGACTGAGAACCATCGACTGCATGGACATGTCTTATCTAGTAAAGTACCATTATGTCTTCATTCAGCAACCTGTACAGCCTCTTACATTGATCCTTGGCTCTGGAGGGAGAGCAAAGAAGAAGAAAGCCCTCCAGGAACGAAGCTAGCAGTCAAAGCAGTATCTCTCCTTGGGCCTGTGTGACATTCACACATATCACTGTGAAGTCACACTACTCTCTTGCGGGACATAGAAGAGGTGATTATTTATAAATTTAATGTTTATAAATGTATTGAGCACTGTCCCCATGCATCACTCTGCCTTGTTCTGCTGCAGTCTCAGCAGTGAAGTGCTGGGACACCACAGAACTGTGGTTCCCCTTTGCACAGCAAGGGGAGATGGTCAGTCTCAGCACACAGGATGGACAGTGAAGTTGGAGGAGAAGGCAAATGCATTAATTGTCTGAAATAACTTTGAGGGGTTTTATAAAGCTTTCTGCATGCTTGGCTCTCATGAATCAGCTCTAGACTCAAAACCGCCTAGCCTGATGCTCCATGTGTCTGCCCCTGGAGCACACACAGGTGCTTTTCATCTTTGACATTAATACTTAGTAGGCAAATCTCAGTCTCCCTGTTCTCTACATATCTGGGATATTATAATATGTGTGACATTTGTGGTTCATCCCACACTGTCAGTCCTTAAGTGTAAAGGATATGGAAAACTCTCCCAGGGTAGGCACTCAGTCCTGGAGAAGCACTTTTCTTTGGTGTGAGTTACAATGACCTGCAGGGTGCAAGACATTTCCTTCTAAAATTGAACAACAGAAGATAAGGAGAGACATGTGACTACCTTGCCTGATCCCATGGTGGCCCAGCTGCACTACTCCCATCTCCAGGGATGGCTTGTCCACACGTTGTGGTTTGTGCTATGCTCCTGATGCCAACACCTCCACTAATTGTGGCGAAGTTTACTATTAGAATGGCATGTACACAGGCCTCCTGGAAGAGGTGGAGTCCCAGGAACAATTAGGCCATGGCATAGATGCCTGGGGACTCTGGCTTGCAATGCCACCCTTGGTCTAGAGACAAGTATATGGTAGGTGTGGCAGAAGAAGAAAAAAGAGAGACGTTGTCTTGGGTGGGGTACCAGGAATAGAAATGGGTAAGAAAGGCATGAACTCATAGATATAGGCAGGAATGGAGCTCAGCAGCATGTGGATGTGAAGTATGCATTGGGATCATCTTGGGATAATGGAGAAATCCTAGTGTAGGCAGTCATTAATCTTGGAGATGTGGGCCTTGATGAGGCACTCTGAAGCTTAGCCCCAAGGTCGGGCTGCCTTTGATGGCAGTAAGCACATCCACAGGCTGTGGAGCCATGCCTAAAGTGAGCAAGGGCATCTCCGTGGGAACTATCTCCTGCTTCACCCTGCGTGGTGGGCACTTCATCTTTGGATGGGAAGACTGCCTTTCTGAGGGTCCGCAAGGTCATCTCTGTGGTCTTCATGGGGAAGAATGGGGTTGCTGAAAAGCTTCCAGATCAGTGGGGGAGGCGTTGTTAATGTAGGCCATTTCTTGCCAACATCTTGCAGGTTTGTAGCCCTTGGACCTTGAGATACGGAGATCCAAGGCCTTTGTAAAATGTTCTCTGCAACATTCAGTCTTGTGTTTCTTCTCTCCTTCTCATCCATGGTTTATGGAGCACAATAGCAGATTTGAAATACCTGGTTCTGGGTGTTCATGGCCCATTCCTATGCCTGACAAGAATCCTGAGAAAGAAATCCTGATCCTTGCATGCTGCCCCAGGCATTGCTGCTTATCGCCCTTTGTGTGGGCCTGACTCATCCCAGAAAAGTAAGCATGCATCATCTGAGCTCCCACAGACTTGCTGCTCTGCCATTGCATCTCCTTCCTGACCGGCTCTTCCTGTCCCGGCTCTTTCCTGAGCTCAGGTTGTCAGACAGGGTGTTGCATTTCTGGAGTATAGGCTATTACAGTGCCATCTTCCTCTGTGGCTCAGACCCAGTATCACTCATGAGAAAGACCAGGATCATAACCTTTTCTTTTCACCACTATCCTGTTTAATCCTCTGCTTCTAGTGACAGACACTCAAGGAAAGCTTGTAGGAGCATCTCGATTTGTTCACTAGCTGGAACTCTGTCCTGGTGCTTGGAATTGACAATCATGTAAATGACAAGGGAGGAAATTGTTGGCAGAGGAGAGACTGTAAGAGAGTGTGTTTCCTTGTGCAATCCTTGAAGGTCCGGGGAAATGATCATCACATCCCTGAACATGACTCTTGAGGCCATGGTGCTCAAAGGGTCACATCAGTTTGTCCTGCGAGTGGTTTGAGGCACAGCCAGCTGCACAGAGTCCCACTCTAAGCACTCTGCAGGCCCACCTGAAGCCCTGTGCTCATACTGCTGCTGTGCAGCTGGTAGGGGCTTATGGCATGAAGGATTTGAAACCCCCTGTCCTCTTGAGGGTGTGGTCCCCACAGAGTCTCCCAGCAGTCTTAGATATTGCATGGTTGTATCAAGAGAACAGCAGGGAAAAAACTAATTCCAGGCTTTCTCTGCCTGGAGAAAGCACTGTGGTTGCCTGCCCTGAGCACTGGAGTTTTCAGATGCAGGGAATTTATAACTCCTCTTCCAGGCACTAACAAAACTCTTCATCTGAGAATAAAAGTCATTCTGGGGATGCTGCATCTTTGGAGGAAGTGCTGGAGCTGATGTAGCTGGAGAGTTGGAGACCTGTAGGATTATCTATAAGAGAGACTGCACAGTGCGCTTTCAGTCCTTTACAGGGTGGTAAATTCTGTACAGAAATGATGTGACCATTATAACTTTTCACGTGTATGTGTGTCAGGCTGACTTATCCGGCTACTCTCCACTGTTCTCTTGCAGTATTCTCCCCACTGTATAAGGAATGCAAATTCTGGTGGGCTTAATGAAACCATCTCTAAATAACTGCTCTTTAGACAGCCCTCCCTGCACTGCTTGCTCAGCCTGGGGTCTGCAACCGGGAGTCCGCCTGGGGAGCGCGGCCGGGCCGGACCCGGACCAAAACCCACACACTGCCGGCCCTAGCTATGGGATGCTAACCCCTCCCGTGCCCCGGAGAGCCCTGCGGGGCTGCGGTCTGGCCGGGCCCGGCCGCCGGCCCCGCGGGCTGCCGGACAGCGCCGGCACCAGCCACCACGCTATTTTGACAGCTCGGCGGAGCGGCCCTTTGAGCGAGCGCAGAGGAGGCTCAGCGTCGCACAAAACCAGACTTTGTAGCTCTCGGCTCCCCCGGCACACCCCGCCCGGCCGCCTCCCGCCGTGGCCGGCCGCAGCTCCGGCCCCCGGCTCGCTTCGCTGATGGTGCTGCAGGAACCGGAGCTGCTGCTCCTGCCCCCCGTTCTACAAAGCCTGGTTATATAAAGTTTAATTATAATACTTGGCTTCCATGTACCGCTTTCTATCTGCAGATCTCAAAGTGCTTTCTAAGCATTAAACAAGCCTCACAGTGCCTTCTCCCGTCTTCATGTAGGAGGGTTTGCTACACCCGTCCCTGTATTTATTTTAAATGCTATCAGGAGAAACTGAGGTGCAGAGATGGGAAAAGGCTTGCCCAAAATCATCCAGCACATCAGTGTCAGAGCTGGATGCAGAACTAAGAACTTAATCGGTTCCCATCATTAATTCTTCAGGAATGCTGCCTTCCTCTGGGAACAGCGGTGCCTGGGATCAACTTTTGGGGGTTTGGGGATCTAACTGACCTGTGTGCTGATCTGCAGTGAAATGCCTCAGTGACCAACACACAGTTCATAACAAGGCTCTTCTCCTTTTAGGAGCTGTGCCTCTATCCCTGCTCAGAAAGCTCAGGCCAAAGCCTGCCCACTGCATGTGGTGGCTTTACTTGACTTAATTTTATGAACTGCTGAGAAGGAAAGAGTGGGAGCTCAGCTCAAGGTCTTGCTATCAGCAGCAGGGGAGCAAGTTTGGCTCTAGTGCATTTCTACCTCAGAAGGGACCATTCTGTGGCATCTCCCTTCCCATCCCCCTTCATGAAAGGTCAAGGAAATGAATGGGACAGTGAGATGTGCATGCCTGTAAATATTTAGCAAGCCACTCACTTTTACATTGCAGATTTTGCTCTATGGCATGGCTGTTAATATCAGTGAGGCATTAGCTCCGAAAAGCACCCATCACACTGTTAACACTGAAAGTGCTCCATCAAAGCAGCTCACCAAGAATTATAGGGCCCGAGCTTGCTTCATTAGCCTGGAGTTTGTCCAGCAGGAATGTCAATCCCAGACCCACAGTGAAAGAGAAAAACCCTGGTAACAAATTAAAAGCAGGAGCATTACCTGCAGAAGTGATACTGCCCTGACAGGAGCTGGGACAGAGAGCACCTTTATCTTACCTGGAAAGATCTTGCCTTGACGGAATGCAAAAAATTGCCCTGATCTGTTCCATCTTTATCAGAAACCACCTTACATGGAGAGTGTTTTAGCAGGGTGCAGGGACAGAACCTTTTCCTTATGCTCTTTGGCTGTGTTTGCAGAGATTTTTTTGTCTCAGAGTAAGGATGCTGAATTTTTGGTGCTGGGGGGGAATGCCTCTAATCCCTAGCCCCCCAGTTGCAGCCAATTGCGGTTATGTGTTGGGCTCAGGGTCAAAATTTGACTCAGATTTCGTTTCATTTGCACAAAGACTCATTGACGCCTGGGCCTAATGAACATCAATATTCTTAATGACAAGGAAAAGATCTGTTTTATGGGACCCCAGACAGGCAGCGTCTCCATGCTCCTTCTGCAGAATCACGGGAAAATAATCCCAATCTTGCACATGTTTGAGTTACCAGTGTTGCAAAGTTCAAGCCCCTCCCCAGATAAGAGCATCTTTCTTGGGAATCTCTGTCAAAGTTTCACAAGATTAAGTGCTGTGCTGTCTTCTCAGCCTGGCTTCTGTGTTGCCAATAACACAGTCCAATTACACACATTCTTTCATTAGACTTGTGATGATACTGTAGATTTTCATGCCAAAAGATTCACAGAACCATGATGGGAATTTTTGTTACTTTGTGATTTTTTTTTTCTCCAAACTAAAAAATCCAAGGGAATTAGTCTGGAGAAAAAAAAAATAGATTACTACAACTGAAACGCAAGATTGAATTGGTTGCATTTGTCAGGTTCACTTGTACTTCTGTTTTGGTTTTGGGGTGTTAAGTTATGGGGTTTTTTTCCCATATAATTTTGCATTTCTATCCTGAGCCTTTTGCATCTTTGGCTACCAGATGTGTCCCACACTGAAGAATTATTTCTCCTCCCTAGAGTGAAATAAATGCAATCAATATGAGTATTGCTCTCAGGGCCTTGAAATATTACATTAATGTTCCATGTGGTGACATTTTAGCTGGAATTTTCAAATACATTATGATGGTTCAAATTAATATTTATCAGATCAGCTTTTATATTTTGCAAAAGAGAGAGAGAGAGAGAGAGAGAGTAAGCATTATTAAAATACAAAATGCAGATGAATTCCAAAATCGATGGTCCATTTTACCAGCACTTTCAAGGGGCTGTGTTTTGCTTTCTGGGTTTGTTTTTAAATTTATTAGTTTTACAGGCAAATCTATTTATCTTCCTTCCTTTTTTTTTCACCCATTCAGGGTTTTTCAGTTGTTTTTTTCTTTCAGTCTTCTTTATTATCCCAAAATGTAAATTATGACGTTAGCTAGGTTTTTTCTTTTTTTTCTTTTCAGTGATTAAATCTGCTACATGACATCTTTGTCCTTTCTATAAATTAAATCATCTTTGCTTTCCACCTTTAGCCACAGCCAGCAGCAATACTCTGATTGCCAGCAATAAAAGTCCTCACTTTACAGTCTTTATTTCCTACACAAAGCAAACCACCCCCTCCTTCTTTCCTCCTCTGTGCCTGTAGTGCCCTTTTTTTTTTTAAATTTTGCTAAGGGGGTAGTGGGACTAACTCCTCTTTTCAGTGTTTCCCCTATAAACAAGGAATTTGCAGAGAGATTGCAGAGAAAAAAATCTAAACCACATTCCACTTTATTTCAGTCATTCCTAAACAGATTGTTCTATGAGGTGGAAAATCCAGGCAGATTAATGGTGTCATTTGTTTTGCTTTTTTTTATATTTCTCTCTTCCCCCCCAATCCCTTGTTCCCTGCCTGCCACTTTGATTTGGTGAAAATGTTTGAAAAGTACCTTTTTTAGACTAAATGCAGCTTTAAAGATTTGTGGATTATCAGCCGAATTTATTTTTCTGAAATGATGCTTGCAGAATAACCCTTCTTTCCTGCTCCAACCATGGAAAATTGTAGGAACTGTCTAGGATCTTAACACATTTCTTTAAAAGCATTTGCAATTTGTAGAGGAAAATTTTTGGAAGGGTTAATATTCTGGTGTAGAACTGAACAGTACTTCCAAACTTTCTCCATTCTTAGCTTTTTTTCTTCTATCTCTGCAATAGTTTTACTGTAAGAACATGTAGGGAGTTTGTGACATACAGACAGCTACAGGAAAAAATATGTATGTGTTTGCACATGAGTGTGAATATATATATATGATATATATGTAAAAAAACATTTTTATAAATGCTCACAAATGCACACTTGCATGGTCTCCCTTTCTGTCTCTGAGTGTATAGATGTACATACTCCAGGCTGCCCTTCCTATTTTCCTTCAGTGCTGATCTGGGCAAAAGAACGACAGGAAACTTGAAAAAGAAAAGGAGGAGGAATCGATTGTTCGACCCGCACTTGAACTCTCCTGAAAGAGATAAAGCAGAATTTTCAATAGGTCCCCTGCCCTTTTCACTAGGAGGGAAAGAGGAGAAGAAAAACAAGAGATATTTATATGACAGGCGCTGCTGAAAATAGAGTTTCAAAGCAATAAAAGAAAAAAGGCAAAAGAGATTCAATGGTAAAAAAAAACCCCAAACACACAACAACAGGGGAACTCCTTTTCTGGTGCTCCCCAACAGGCGCATGAGCAGTTCATCCTGGAAATGCATGCATGCCTCCTATAGATCTGTTTGAAATTATAGTTGTCATTGAGAGTGAATTTATGCTTCTATTGATCTGCAAAAGGAAAATATTAAATGGTTTGGTTTTGATCTTTAGCTGACCCTAGGGTCAAGGGTAGCCTAAGATTAGTATTCATAGAATTCATCACCAAATTGTAGTCTGCATCTACTTTATGCAAACCTAGGGAAAACACCGAAAGATAAATACAAAGCAGAATGATGAACAATTTCACCAGCACCCACCCCATTAAAAATACAACCCTCAAACAATAAAAGCAGGGAGATACATACATGCACAAATCCAGGTAACTGCACACAGCATAGATGGGGAAATGGAAAGGAAATACAGGGAAAGACAGAGACAGGGAATTACACACATGGGAAAAGACACACGACTTGGAACAAATATCAATGCACAACTATACTGAAACATGCCTGCATGAGCACCTCAACGCAACTGCAAGGGAACATACAAAGAGCAAAACAAATCTAGAAGGAACGCTTCATATAGGTATATATACACACACGTCCCAGGAAAAAGGTCCACTTCTGGGGTGAAAAAGAGTATGTTCATAGATTCGCACACAAAACCAAAACCAAGAAGCAAAAACAAATGCAGTTAAGCAGGTGCACATGCTGATGTGCGCTGTCAGACACAGGGATACACAGTTGTAAACATGTCATGACACACACAAACGCAGACACTTGCATTAGGCGTTGTGGATCTCCCTTTGTCAGTAAGTGTGACACAAAGTTATTGAAATGATAGAGAAAGAAATATAGGCAGGTATGAGTAAAATATGCTTGCCAAAGTCCTCCACAAGTCGTCCCGGTTCAGAAATTCAGGGGAGAATGCTGATAAGAGCAGCAAAACAATTTCACTCATTGACAGACATTCAAAGGCACAGGGAGATCTGTTTGCTCACAAGGAGAGTGAAGTCTACTCACAGGCATTAACAGTCCAAGTTGTAGCAGAAACACTCCTGCGGGGACATGGTAAGTGTCATTTGTGCCCAAAGGAGGTATCTGCTGAGAACTGAAAGCAAACTCAAAGAGCAGAAGGCCCAGTTCCTGACCATGGAGTCATCCCAGAGGCGAGGGAAAACATCTGTGACTGTTAGACCAAAATACCAACCCACAGCATCTCAACTGTGCACCACAGGCTGCTCACCAGCACCCTGGGAAACATAAGCAAGAGAAACTTGGTGCTTTCCAGGCAGATATAGCAAATACTGACAGAAGAGCTGAGTAAAAGATGTTTTCTGAGCTATTTCCAAGACTATGTCCCATGTGGTCTGACAGCTGATAGCCAGCATAGCCCCTTTGCACTTAGACTCTGCTTCTGTAGTTTCAGTGTGGCTGAATATATATAAAAAAAGTATGGAGCACTTGTAAGTGGGCAAAAATTGGTAAGGGAGAGCAAAAGCATTGATATTTATTTTTATGATCTGTTTAACCCCAGTTACAAGTTTTTTCATTAAAGAAAATATCAAAAATTTTACTTAAAAAAGGGTATTTCCTTTTGGTATTCAAATTTGCAAGCTGAGCATTCACCAAAAATATAATCATGTTTAATGTTTGTCATTTTGTTTCTTTTCCCTGCTGTAATTAAGATTTATATTTTAGTGTGAAAGCCTCAACCAGTTCTGAGGCCCACTATGCTTTGTACCATATAATTGTATTGCTAGAAACAGTCCTTGTCCTGAAAAGTTTGCATTGCAGATGGAAGAGTAGGAAAAGGAAGCAGGAGTATCTCTCATTTACCAGTGGAGCCCCAAGGAAGTGACATGCTCAGGCTAAACAAAGAGTCTTGGCAGAGCTAGGAACTGGAGCTGCATCTCCTGATTCAAAAGCCATTGCTTCACAAATGAGATCATCCTCCTTTCCTGATTTAAATATCCCTTAGTGTGGGCTACTAGTCAGTTAGTATTTGAATGATCCAGTCATGAGACCCTATGAAAACAGTACTAAGCATGAACAGTGTTCGAGCTAAACTTGAAAGGCTGTATCAGTGTTACTGTGCCATGAGCACCTCTTAGCCCTGATGTCGCTTACCTGGCCTGGGAACACCCTGGCCAGTGTATTCCACTTCCTCAGAGGAAATAATGTCTACCAGGAGCATTATTTTGTCAGCATAACCATCTGTGTGCTTGGGCTCCAGAAGTAGTTACCTGGGAAGGATCTCAGTGCCAGAACTAGCCATTGCTAGTACTTCCAAATATATCTCTGATGGCAAGTGCCTCTTGGTGTGGGCAGGCATGGCAGTGAGCATGGCTGTGCAGGCACCACTGGGGACAGCTGCAAGTTTGATGACACTTGGCAGTAGGGAAGGGAGAGCATGCCAGGGAGCAGGGCTCTCTGAGGAGGATCTGGGAAATGACAGAGCAGGGAAGATGGAAAAGTGGTAAAGGGAAGGGGAAGGGGAAGGGGAAGGGGAAGGGAGGGAAGAGAAGAGCACAGAGATGTCAGTGGACTTCCTCTAATAGTGCTCAATGCATATTACTGGAAACTGGTTCTATAAGTCACTCATGCATTGCCTGAATCCCCCAAAGTCAAGGAGTGCTGTGTGTGTAAACTGTACAACATGGCACGTACTCAAGGACAGATCTCCTACAGCAAAGAAGCAGCACTCAGTTATCATGACAGCAGGATGTTCTTTTTATTACAGCTGCAGTACACTGCTAGCCCTTGCATGCTCTGTTTGGCGGATCACTACCTCCTCAAACTGGTGAGAAAACTATACATAGCAATGACAACATTTCCCAAAATCCTCATCATGGTGGGAAAAGACTTCTGTACAGGCTAGCTGTACAAAAATGGTACATCCTTTCCCAATACTACCTCACTAGCATTAAACTTGTCAGAGACTGGTTGTTTTGATGTTGTGGATAGCGGAAGTGCAGGTAGGAGAATAGAAGAGCAGATGAACACATTTTCCCCTATTTGTTCAGGGCATTTCAGTTTCTGTGTTGTATTATAATCATAGTCTTGATTAATCTACTGTAATATATAATATGTAATACATAAATATGTATACTGGGCAGCTGCTTTTCCCCAGGCTGTCACAGAGTACGGATTCAATCATGTTTTTATCCTTTTGGCAGACAGAGGAGGAGGAGTGTGAAAGAGGGAAGCAGCAAGGCACAAAGGTGGAGGCAGCAGAGGAAACTGCTGTTGTTGCTTCTGTTTCATTGTTTACTGTCTATAACTTTGTACAGCTTTTAACTCCACTGTTTGGCAAGAGAGCAGCTGGCACCACTTGCCTTTGGAGTGCATGTGCTGCCTGGAGAAGACAGCCTGGATTAGCTAATGTGGGAAGGGATGGGATCTTCTCTCAGTGAGAACATGGGTTTGGAGCTTCAGACAGGCAGTGCTAAAAAACCTCTCAGGTCTGAACAACCTCTCTCCCCCTTGGATCTCTCATCCATTCATCATTCTGCTTCTTTTCTCATTATGCAGGTTTATTTCAAAACAAACTCCTGTAATTTTGTTCCCCATTAAAATACCATATAAACATCTTTCCTTTTTGCCACCCATGGAAAGCCAGTACTCCTTTCTCTGCCTTAATATTGAACCAGTTTCCATAGCTCATATGCTGTTGGCAGTGCTCATTTTTAAATGGTGTTGAAAACTAAGTCCTTGCCATTTGTCATTGTTAGACTTCCATAGCACTTTCTTCCTGCATAACAGCTCTAGCCTGTGTGTATTGACTGAATCCTAAATGGCTGATGGCCAAAAATTTCTAGGTAATTTCAGTGGGACTTGATACTCTTCATATCTGGTCATAACTTGATCATATAATTTGGCTGTGTACTCTTAAAGAACTGCTGTGGCTGGTGGAGTCATTCTTATATCCATAACAGTTTGTAAGGCACTTAAGGGTACCTTTGAATGAAAACCACTAAATAAATGTTCAGCAAGATGAAGTTATTTATCCATGTAATCACCTGTCACTTCCACCCAATTTTTGTTCCTCCCTGTCCCATCCAATCGGCCATATTATATGCTCATGCATATGGTCATGCACTCATCAATCCACCTTTATCCATATGCAGAGACACTCAAGTATTATGAGAGCTACACAGAAAGACAGATGCATGCATATAATCCTTCTCTCTTCATCTGTCCTCATCCAGCTCCTACAGACACACAGCAACATTTTTCAAGCACTTAAGTGACTTAGGATCCTGAGTTTCACTTTGGAGAGAGGCTTAGGAGTTTAAATGTCGGTGAAAGTCAGCAAGATGTGTTCTTCAGATTAGAGTTCCTCAGGTCTGTGTGTGTCATATTTTCAAAGTGCTCTCTTTAAATATTCAGATAGGCACCTTGTAGATTATCAAAATTGTTTAAGATAGGGACATAAATCCAAATGATTTTAGTGTAGCTTGCCTTGAAAATTTTAAGACCCCTCTGGGCACTTATCTTTCAAAGGCATCTAAATCCTTTTGAAAAATTGGTACCAAGAGCCTCTAAGATCCCGTAAAAAACAGCTCATAAGTTACTCATAACCAAACATCAGAAGAGTGACTGTTAGCTTAGGTAAATCCATATTCTAGTGATGCAGTTTACGAAAAAGCTTACTCTGATATCTGTTTTACTTAACTAAATCCCATGATCTTGTAAAAATACAGCATGAGAATCTCTTGACAACTCAGGCAGCAGGACCAGACCTGTGCAGCTCCTGCCCACATTTGTGGAAATGAGATGCCTGTGCCATATATGAGTCTCAGCAGAAAGTTCTATACAGCCCTATTTGTTATAATCATCGAAAGTCTTCATCATTAACAGGCAGAAGGGCATTCACTCATCAGAATCCCCTGGTTGACAGTATTTCTAGCTGTGGTCAAGGAAAAACTTTGTGGGGAGGGGTTGATGGCTCTGGTATTTGAATAAACTCATCATGTTAGCAGTCACTGGTGCTGGTTCTGGTATCTACCACTTTATGCAGGATTCTGCCAAAAAATCTCATAAAACAAACAAGATTTCCAGGAAAGAAAACAAAGCAGAAAATCCTGCCCCTCTTATAAATTATGTCCAAGTAGGCTGAGCTGGCAAGAATGCCTTCAAGTGTGAAGTTCTTTCCATTTTATGGATAGGAGTTCCCCAGAGACCATCTTCTTTCATCTTAGGGTTTTTTCTCTTGAAGTAGTTTTTGTTGTTGTTGTTGTTGTTGTTTTTTAGTTTTTTTTCACTGAGGGTGGAGGGCAGATAGTGTGTGCATGATTTGGCTGGTAGAACCAAGAATCTGTCAGCAGAAAAAGGGCCGTCAGCAAGAGACAGTGAGCTGCAAATTGTCCATTTCTAAACTGCCTGTTCATTTGACACTTGTGAGCTCAGAAGCCACCTGTTCAGCTATCAGTCACCAAGTGAAAATGAAGCTTTCCTTAAATGAAGATTTTGAGATACAGAAGAAACTAAAAGAAAAAAAAAAGAGGAGAAAAGGAAATTATTCTGAATTTACTCTACTGTAAAATGAGAATAGAAACTAAAGCTGAAACACAAGGGAAGGTTTTTACTTCTCCCCAAAATGTAATATAAAAAGTGTTTTTTCAAAGAGTAGCACATACAATCAAAAAATACAACACCTTTCATGCATCATTTTTGCAGAAATCCGAAAGTGTTTCTAAAGCTGCCATCTCTCTTCTCCCTCCCCCTGAAAGTAGTGGCAGATTTTTGGGGTGTGACTGACTCCTTGCTAAAAGAACACATTGAATGTTAACAAGTGGTGTAGCTCTTTGAAGTTGTGAAACTAAAGAATGGATTAGCTGTGATACCATGTGCAGAGTAGGCTTTCCCCTTTCCATGCAAGGTCAAATTAAGACTGGACTAGCCAGCGTCCCAAAAGTAGACCATACTAAGCAGCTGATTATTTTTTGCCCTCTTCAGGCACACTGCATTCGCCTCTGAAGGAGAATTCAGGGCAGCAGCCAGCAGGGTTGACTCTTACGTGCGAGGTTTTTCTGGCTGACCACAGAGCACATAGCCCATGTGCCTGATCAAATAGCTTGGTAATTTCATCATTTCAGACTTTTATGGTTTTTCCAGTTGCTGCTGCTTTTATAAACAAGCATTTCGGTGACCTTCCCCTCCGGACATCAGCGCATTCAGCTCTGCAAGAATCCCAAGCTCTGAAAGTTTATAAATAAGCCTTCTATCAAGTTCCACAACAGGTGTGACCTCCCCCCCTGTCCTAAAACTGAACAGTTTCAACAAGCAAATAAAGACTGCACAGTCCTGTCTTAAAGGGGAAGCACTCTGGAGAGCACTGTATAGGCCCTGATAGTCTCAATAAAAGGATTGGGCCATTGCAAGAAGGGATTGTGTGGACATAGTCCGAGGACAGCTGTGGCTTTTTAGGTGGCCCTTTAAAAAAAAAGCAAGAGAGTCAGAGTGGAATGGTGCTCACCATGACCTACATTAGCATGACATTCACAGGCTGTCCCACACACTGACTCTGGAATTGATTATGGTGGGTTCTGAGCACTGTGACTGCCTGGCTGAGAGATGAGATTACTGGGAGATTTTTGTCATATAAAAGAAGATGTACAACCAGAATCTCATCACTTTGATTTGGCATCCTGCCAGTATGTCAATGGCACATTGGCAACACTGAGTGGAGAAGGAAGGAACAAGTTCTCTTGTAAAGTTGACAGTCTCATACTTGTCTGGATTTGCTTATTCTCCTGATTTCTGGCATGTAACAGTACGTGCATTCAGTCTTACTCCTTTTCTGCTGTCTTCATAATGTTAGAGGGAAAACAGGGTCTTGAAGAACTGAAATCTGAGACTGCAGTTTCATTCTGTGGATGAGCACCTCAAAAGCTGAGATTGAGACAAGAATGAGGCTTCTGACTTTGTAAGAGGCTCCTGTCAATGCTCTCTCCCTCCATTTAGCTCTTCTATGGAAGGTTCAGGTTGGACATCAGGAATTATTTTTTCACTAAGGCAGGTTAAGCATTGGAACAGGCTGCCCAGGGAAGTGGTGGAGTCACTATTCCTACAAATGTTCAAGAAACAACTGGATGTGACACTTAGTGCTATGGTTTAGTTGGCATGGTGGTATTCAGTCAAAGGCAGGCCTTGGTGATCTTGGAGAAGTCTTTTCCAACTTTAATGAATCTATGATTCTATAATCTCAGCAGAAACTGTGGAACTGAGGAATTCACCAATGGGAAATACTATTTCTCTCCCTGCGTGTTCTACAAAACTGTATGATATTGTCTGATTATACATTACATTACACTTACATTTCAAAGGAAATAAATGACTTGAAGAGTCCAAATGGTCTTCTTGGTATAGACCATTATACCATATAAAATAGCTGTATGGTATTCAGGGGGAAATGTCACTGAGATATTGAGACAACAGAACATAAGGGGCACTTCAGTCCAAATATAATCAGTGGTAAGTGGATCTCAGTAGCATTGTGACAGAGATTGACAGGAAAATACCCAATAAGTACAGGTGAGGATGCCACTATGGCAAAGGAGAGAGGAAGATCCAATCTGCTCAGTACAGTGAAAGGAATCAGTACAATCAGTGTGATGGGGAATACCTGGTACAATCAATATGTGCTATAGTGTCATGAAGCTAGTGTGGCGGTGTACTGTGGGACAAACAGAATAATTCCGCATCCAAAGGTTTAATATGGTCAACAGATATATGAGGAAGCCAGCATCATCAATTAGAAAAGGGATTGAATGGGGGAGGGTGGTGGGGGGTGGTGGGAATGATAAGGATGTAGTCTATGGGACATCAGGTCTTATGGCTTTCAAAGTTCATGCTGCCTGTTCTTGACACTGAGAATTGCTTTAAAGAATATTTGTTATTACATCTAAAGAAAACAGTTTGCAAAGTGTGAGCATGTTGCTGTGGTGCACAGTGTCAGGTGGGTCTACCACAATGAATTGCGCTTGTCCACATGGGGCAGATAAGTGGGTGAGTGGGGTGTGCACAAGTGCTAAAAGGAGTGAGGAGTCAGATACAGAGAACTGGTGGTGGTGCTGCAGGTCTCATGCTGCAGTCCCTTTTCTGCAGCATTATGGAAGGATTTGGTTCTTAGAACATCCTGAGTAACCTACAGAATACAATAAGAGCAGCCATTTGGCTCATGGTGAGCCTCATCCCTTCTAATGCACTCGTGGTCCCCCTGGGCCACATCTAATTACTGCTCAAACACAATAGTTGCAACTATGCATCATGCCAAAACCATTCAGAATAAGCTTCACACAGTGAGATTTCTTGTCAGTCTTGATTTTTTTTTTTTTTCACAGTGCAGGTAGGAAAACTTTTTAAACCTTATCCCCATTCAGGGATCTACAGCATCTGCATGTAACAGGCATCTGTCAAATCCCTAAGAGATTCTAAAGAGAGGGTTACTTCAGAGCTCCATGAAGATCACTGAGTATCTTCTTTTTTTGTGAAAAGACAAAAACTTCCTTCCCAGGAAGTCTCTGAATACAGAAGCTTTTGGTGTGGACAGATTTTGTTTTCCACTATAATCAAAGTCCATTCCTCCCTTTCAACTAAAGTCACCCTCTGGACTGAAGTTATCTGTAAGGACGCTTTGACAGGAAGGGACAAACTTGCTCCTGTGATAGTGTCTTTGAAAAGGCATCTAACCAGATGTATAAAACCCCATTTGAAAGAAAACTAATGTTCCTGTTTGCTGCTGCAAGAGCTGACTAATTTTTGCTCTATCTGAATCCTTCATCTGACTCTATAAGCCCTGGTTCTCATCCCCCCAGTAAAGTTTTCCCTTCAAAAATTATCATTTTTCAGGGATTAGTGTGTGGCCACTCAGAGCAAACAAAGGTATCATCACACTTCATACAGGTGTGTATGGCTGTAAGACGGATGTCTGCTTGTACGCGTGTATACACATGTATATGCAGGAATATATATGTGTGTATATATATGTATATGCATTATCCAGACATTTATAGGAAGGTAAACGGATATATACAAACTCAGTCTGTGGTAGTTCAAACATAAAGCATACCCTGGTTGAGGACTCACACTGCTTAAGACAGGCTTTAATAAACTGTTGCAGTTCCCTAAGCACAGGGAGGTCCAGCACTGGTGGGAAGGGCAGTTGGAAGTGTGAAGAAAGTAAACACAAAACAGAGGAACTAAAGTAGCTCTGTAATATGGCCAGAAAGCCATGGGTGTCCAGGAGGCAAGCCTACATTCAGAACTCAGTGCCCTGAAATCTCTGGTTACTAGCAAAAGCATTTGAAAATAAATATAGACACAAGTTAAAATTATACCATTTTTGACAAAGTAGACAGTAGTTGTAATATAATGAGGCACTGTAGAAAAATGCCCCACCACCAAATGAGCACTTGCTGGGCGGATTAACCAGCATTCCTTCTCCTCCATTGAGTGGTGTCACAAGCTAATAAATATTTCAGAATTGGCTGTATTCAATCCAGCCCTTGTCCCGGTTGACGTCTGTTCTCTCAGTTTTCAGAAGGAGACAGGTGCAGAAGGATGAAAAGGGATTTAATTACTAAACATCCCCTACTCCCAGAATCCAAACACATGCTGTACTGTACATATACACCACACCTACTGTACTCACAAGCACATATAATACTCATGCACACAGAGCCACACCTACTGCACTCTACTGTGCACCTTACTGAACCCACATTACAGTCAGATTGTGTTTTGTAAGTAGAGGATTCACACTGCACTGCAACAATGTGTTTTGGCCATTGCCCATGGAAGGTACATGTGTATTATAACATGTATTCCACCTCTGCAGCCACACATCTGGTTACAGAAATGCAAGAAAGACAGAAATGACTTGTTTGTGCCCTGCTTATGGCCACTCTAAAAGAATAAGAGTTGACTGTAGCTCCCAGCCAGAAAATAGGTATTTTTTCCCTTCTATTGCTGAATATCACCATACAGTCCCTCACCTGCAGCAAGTACACTACGTGTGATTTATTTATTAATACATGTGACTTCTTCACTCTATTAATAGTTTCTGTTACATACTTTGCTGTGAAACAAGAAGTGTACAAAGGCCCTAACCACAGCCTTTACAATTTCTGTTCTTACAAGGCCAGTTGTCAGATATTTTGCACCCACAACTGAATATGTTTTTGAGAGTTCCCATGTAGACACCACACTGTAAGGGGTGGGGGAAGTGGTGTTGCTTATTCCATTGATGTCTGGAGCACTGGTCTGGGGATGCTATCTTCTCTTCCAAAGACTTGCGTGCTTTTTGACAGGGAACATCGAGCAGCGCTTCTCACAGTAACAACAGACTGGAAACTGGGGGCAAATTTCAGCACAGAAACATGTATTCAACCTCTTTAAGTTTTCCTGGCACTTTCAGCTGCCAACAGGATACTCCTCATTTCCTATTCCAGGCTATGCTGGGGTAACTGTTCCTGTGAGCTGCTGAGCAGCAGTTGTGCTCCACCACAGGGACAGCTGCAGGCACAAAGAGCAGTGGTAGGAGCATGGCCAAGCCGGTTGTGCCTCAGTGGGAGGTTACAGCTCTTCCTCAGATCTGTCCCTCGCCATTGGAAGAAGTCAGGTTATTTTCTGCCAGTTTCCTCAGTTTCATCATCTGTAAAATGGCCAGTAATATGAACTTCTTTTGGAAAGTGATTTGAGATTTACTGAGCAAGCAGACACTTGTCTGTGCAGTCTTTTAGAGTGCTTTGAGATCTTTGAAGGACTCCTGAGTGTATCAGTGCAATATATTGCTGTTACTGGCTGATTTAGGCAGCAAAGATAAAAAAATGAACACAGTTGAAGAAAGGGAAAGTTGGGTGTTCTTCCAGTCCTGATCCCACTAGAATTATACGGTTGACTCCCATCTCGGCGGGATCAAGACCAGGGAGTTCAAGTTGTAGGTAGTGACAAAGACCAGGGAAATCAAAGGTGATGGATAATGAAAGGAAATGGTTTTGTGTCTGGGCTAGAAGGGGTTTCCAGATAATGTATCACTTAGATCAAGTGAAGAGCACCATTGGCTTTAGAGTGAGATAATTAGTGTATCAGAAAATTGGGGGAAATAATATATGTTTTTAAGATGGGCTATTAAAGCAAGCCATGAATTATGGAGAAGGGAAACTGCTTTCTTTGTTTTATTTAAGTTAACCTTGGACAGCAGAAAAAGAACATGAGGATGATGTTTTCTGGGACACATGTTCTCATATAAGAGTGCACGCGGTGGCAATATTAGGTCCCCCATTGCATCTCATATACTGCAGGCACATGTTTATGTGCATGTGTGTGCATTCATGGATACATAAAGAGCAGAGTCTGTACATTTTCTTGCTACATGTGCACAGTACATATAGGCATATGTGGGCTTCTTATCCTTTATATACAAACCTCCCTACACATTCACAGTAGAAGCAGTCAGACCTGGTATGTGTCACACAAATAGTTGGAATAGTCTACTTAAATGTTGCACATAGAATGACATGTGATAAATATAGCCTGTTCTCACCATGCTTATACCACTTGAAATACTTCTGCAGACTCATTTAGAGATGTATAAATACTTTATTATAGTAATCTTAGGTTTCATAGCATCCAGAAATTGTAATCAAAATTTATATTATTTTTACACAAATATTCATGTAAATTATACATACTGAGCAAAAGTCCTGTGCAAGTTCCCATACGAGGCCATGTTGCAATCTACATTAACTTGCAAATGCTGAGCTTACAAATTTTGCCTGTGTGTCTGCACGGACATGGTGCACAGTGTGTTTGCATATACTCTATTGATGGGCAATGTCCTCTCAGTGAAAAAAATCTGTCTTTCCTTTAGCAATCTGTGGAATTATTCAAATGCTGAACTGTACCTCATTCTCAATTTCACTGGAGGGTTTTAGGACATTTCCAAGGCACCCCATTTCCATAAAATTCTATAGGGTTTTCTGGGGGAGATGGACTGCTTAGTTAAAAACAGGAGTGCTAATTAAGTTGATTGCATTGTAACTCCAATTGTTGGTTGACTCTACTGTCTGCATGACCATAAGAGTATTAATTTGCTTTCAAGTATGAAGTGTGTTTGTTTCCCCAAACTGCTCTGTTGGTCTCTGATGCTCCACACACTTGTAGACAGGCTGAAGTTCCGGCGCAGGGAGACCTTTGTGGCCTCAGCATGACTTGATGGATTTGCACAGCATTGCTTATTATGAAGAAACACCTCAAATTTAAGGAATCAGAGCTTAAAACTGTTCTCTGCAAGATTTCTCAGAAAAAGGACCCAAAAGAGCAGTTAATTTAAACAGGCAGATTCTCACAATTTCATAAGATTAAAATTTAAAAAATGAAATAAAACTTTCCTATCATTTGAGAAACATAAGTGGAGCTGCAGGTGTCCAAGTAGGAAGCACTGATTTGTGGCACTGGGGCTTTACTGGCATGCTGCTGCTGGGGGAATTGGTAAGGAACTGGGCACCAGGCAGTCCCTTGTCTTGTCTTTGGGAATGTGATCAGTACTGTAAAGCTCAGTAACAGTCCAAATCAAGGGGTTATATCTGCATCCTGGAGCACTGAGAAAAATAGACGTGACTCCAGATTTGGTCTTTGCACCCATTCATCTTAATTAGGACCCATATTCTACTCTGCAGCTGGCAGTTGGGGTTAAATCTGTGGCTACTGTGGGTATGTGGGGATCATTTCTTTGATTTCAGGGACCAGGACAGGCCTGTGAATTGCCCAAATTATTTGCATTTAAATCAGGACTCTTCAGTAAATATTTGTGTGGTTGCGTGGGGGGTTTTTTTGTTGTTTGTTTGTTTGGTTTTGGTTTTTTGTTTGTTTTTTTAACCACCCATCCCAGAACAGCAGATCAAGTGTTACAGTAAACTAGAGATTTCCAGAAGGGATAACATGGAAAGAATAAACACTTTGCCTTAATTTAGTTGTAAAAGCACCAATTTAAAATATTCTACTTTGTTAAATGGGAATATTCTGTGGCACAGACGTTTTATGTCTGTGCAATGTTCTGTTTGGATTTTTTTTTACCCCAGAAGGGACTGGACATGTCTCCTGTTTCTGTGTGAAATAGGTTGACCTTCATCAGGGTAGAATTTAGAAATATTAAATTATTAAAACTTTGAGGCATTTGTGGAAATATTTTTATGTAAAGGATGAGACCCAGAAAGTAGGAATTCAATTGCAAGGAATAATGGCCCTAAATTGCAGCAAAAAAGAAAAAATATATTTAGGTTAGCCATTAGGAAAAACTTTCTTTTGATTAGGATAGTTAAACATTGGAATAGATTATCTAGGTAGGTTGTACAATCTTCACCAAAAGGATTTTCAGAACAGGCTAGGCAAACAAGAATGATGCGGCTGTCGCTGGCACTGCATAGAAGTAAGTGGCCAGAGTAAGTGACCTCTAGTGCTCCTTCTAATCCTATATTCCTATTGTATTAAGGGTCTAAGATGTAGCATTGTTTGGGTTATAGCTAGTACAGTGATACGTGCAGTGGGATGGATAGTTGGATGTTGAGGACACATATATCCTTTCTCACATTAACACTAGTCATGGTTATGGTCCATCTAAAGTCCAGTGCATTGCTAAGAAAAATGTGCCCTTTATTTCGTAATAAAACAGCTGGGTAAATTCTTCTACTTGCCGCTAAAGGGAAAAGAAAAAAAAAAAAAAGGAACACTTGAAATGAATTTTTAATACGGATTTGAGTGGGATTGCAGCAGGCGCTTCTGATCTGATAATTGCACTGGATCAGCCACAGTCGTCATCTTTTTTTCCCTTTAGAAATTTTGTGTAAGACTTTACTGCTGGGGAAAGTTCTCAGGTTGAGTGCTTTCAACGTCTCCAGGTAGCTGGAGAATGGGGGAAGTGGGACAGGGACATGGACAGGGTGGGCCCTTAAGGGCATGGGCAGCCAACAACAGCCAGTTCTCATCCCTTTGCATCCAGCCAGTGGAAGGAAGGTCAGGAGAAATTCCCACAGTTTATTTAATCTGTGACCTGTACTGACATTGCCAGAAAAGGTGACTCATGGCTGAGCCCAAAGGACTAAGCAAAAAATTATATATATATATATATATACAGATAGATAGATAGATAGATATAGATAGATATAGATATAGATATAGATATAGATATAGATAGATATAGATATATACACACACATATAGATATAGAGATAAAGATATATAGATGCAGAGATAAAGATACATAGACATATATGTTGTTTTGGACACAGACACTTCTTTTCCTTTGTACCTTGCTTTCCAAAGCAGGAGTATTGTAGGACCTGCTGTTTGGGCAGCCACTGACTTTAAAGTGCAAGTGGAACTTTGAAAGGTTTTTCCCCCTCAGCAGGGGAGCCTTTATGGGTGGTTCACAGAGCTTTTTTGCAACCTACTGAGGTTAATCTCTCTATTCCCAGTGCACAGACAGAGGCATGCCTGCCTAGATGGCAGCTCAGAGGATAAGCCAACCTGGGCACTGATTCACAGCCCGTATTCTTCCTTGATTTTGAAAAGTTCAGGCTAAAGTTCCCTAGGCAAAAGTTACACTTTAGAATATCCCATGAAAGGGTATTGGAATAATACTTGAAATGTATTTCCCTTTTTTCTTTTAAGGCTACCCCAGACTCATGACAATATCTTAGTGTCTTTCCTAATTGACACTAGAACATGTTGGCCGGTATTGCTATCAGTGCATCCTACTAGTGAGGCAGAGCTTGGATCAGCCAAAGAGTGCTTTTGTTGGCTTGGCATGGCTTAAATTAGTTTCTTGAGGGAAATCAGCTATCTTGGTAAAAGCACTTTGGTTCCTGATTCACTGCAGCTACACTACAGCTTTTTGCAATATAGAAATACAGTTAAAAAATCATGGCCCTAATTGACATTACCATAAATAATTTCTAGCATAGGCCTGACTCTGAGTAAATGGGGAAGTACAGCAAGAAAAGTATCTGTGTCCTATTACCAGCTGCTCTAAGCCAAATCTTGCCTTGAGATCTTCCCAGCCTTGCTTCTGCAGTTTCACAAAACAGATCTGGTGAGAGTGGTACAATCCCCAACAGTTGGGAATGAAGTGGTAGCCATAGAAGGAAATATAGGCTCATTTTTTTTTTACCTCAGTGTCACAACACTCCTAATATGACAGTTGGGCTATGAGATGAAGGGCAAAGATTCTCTGTGCTTCACTCCCTGTTTTTTCATGTCTTTCTTTTCTTCTTTTTTTCTTTTCTTCTTTTCTTCTTTTCTCTTCTCNTGCCATTCTGGGAAGCCATTGGCTGCTGCCTGAGATATCCAGAGAGATGCGGCAATTAATTTTCTTTTAATCAAGGTCGGATGAAGTAAATTGGTGCAGCTCTGCAGCCCCTCATTTTCTGTTTTTGCAGTGATGCAAAACAAATATGATCAAATTATGCTCCTTCTCACCTTATTGAATTAGGAAGCGTGACTGATCCAGGAGAGCTGCGATGTTATATACTGTACCAATCCTCACCATCCCCCCTCCCTGACAAAGCCATTGAGAATCTTTCTGCAGGATTTTTATTTCAAGTTCAGAGGGAAGTGTGGGAGTGGGTGTGGGTGGTGGGGAGAGAGTCCTATTTATTTTTCTTAGTCAGTGGGGTGAAGCTGTATATTTCACCTTACAGTGATGTGTGAGTAATCACAGTAAGCAGGTCCATCTAGGTTCAGGAATAAAATCTGACAAGAGAACAAAGACGCTAAAAGCAGGCCTGCAAGGAGAAGGACCAACAGTGGATCTTCCATGCATGTCTGCCTGCTGTGGGCATAGGCGTGGGACTAGTGGGCTTTCAGGCACTGACTCACTGTCAAGAGTCACAAGGGCCTCTTTCCAGCTCTGCCATTCACTTCTTCAACCTTGGGCACACCAACCTTCTCCCTTTGTGCCCCAACCACCCAGGCTCTGCAATATAGGGAATGAAGTTTGCCCTGTGATTCGCAAATGAAAAGCATTGCAATAAGAGCTAAGCGTTGTTTCCAGTCTGTCAGCACTGAAGGCCTATTTGGTGTTAATTCACTGCAGCATGCCAGAGCAGAGAGAAATAAAAAGAGATCCATGCTCACACACAGAGATATCTCGTGGACATTTTGCTTCTACTTAGGTTGTCCTTCTAATCTAAAATGAATGTTATTCTGAGTGACAGCATCCGTTTGCTCTTTGTATATGCAGAAACATTACAAATGCTCTGATCAATCACCACTAGGGACATCCAAATTGCAAAATATGTATAGTCCTGTAACCTAGGTCTGGGAAGTCTCAGCATCCAGCAGGCTCAGGCTACTTGTGCTGCTCCTTATTTCAGAGGGTCTCTGTGTGGGGAAGGGTGGCAGGACTAAGGCTGCTATGGTCAAAACTTGTAATAATACCCTTGAGGGAATAAAACATGAAGATGCAGCAGGAAAAATGCACAATGCATGGGCTGATGTGTATGCTCTTCTCTGAAAGAAACTCAAGGTGTTTTTGAGCCAGACCTAAAAGGAGTATCTAAAATACTATCCTGGACAGGCTGTACGATAACAACAAATAGAGGTTGTCTAACTTTGTGTTTGGGTTTTTTTGGTGGGTTTTGTCTGTGTGTGTGGTTTTGGTTTTGTTTCTGGGGTTTTTTTTCTTTCTTGGGTTTTGTTTGTTTGGGTTTTTTGTTTGTTTTGTGGTGGGGGGTGGTTGGTTCTGGTGAGGGTTTTTGTGGGTTTTTTTGTGTTGGTGGTGTTTTTGTTTTTGTTTTGAGAGAGATAGAATTGGGAAAGAATGTACTGAGACTGTAGGTTTTATTTTATGGACTTCAGGGGACCCATTTCACCCTGACCCTTTTCCCCATCAGGTTAATGCTGTTCAGATCAAACTGTTTATTCTTGTTGATCAGAGCATGAAACCAATCCCAGACCAGGTTGATAAAAAGGAAGTTTATACCATTTTTGTCTATTCATTAGATTTTCTATTTAAGTACAAACTAACATGTTTATCTGTCCACCTGAAGTATTATATACTGCTGCCCATCAGTGTTGAACCTTAAACAGACTGGCAATATTGGTGTGGGGCCTCATGAAGGATTCTTTCCCTCCTCAAGGTATAGACATCTCCACATGCTGAGGTGTTTGTTGCATTGGGTGAGAGCAGATCTGGGAAGAACAGTATGGGTAAATAGAAAAGATAGGAAATAAAAATTCCTAGTCCCTGCCCAGCCCCCTAGCGAGTCCTCACCCTAGCAGACCT
The DNA here is from genome assembly GCA_013397315.1 of Donacobius atricapilla. Classification (NCBI taxonomy): domain Eukaryota; kingdom Metazoa; phylum Chordata; class Aves; order Passeriformes; family Mimidae; genus Donacobius; species Donacobius atricapilla. The sequence goes on from WBMY01000521.1 coordinate 81,778, forward strand.
AAAGAGAGCGCAAAGAAACAAATGAGAAAGAAAACAAGACACAGACATAATACTCGGGAATATTTTCTTTTCCAGAGCCTTCATTTTTAGCCACCTCCCTCTTCTTGTTCATTAATCCTTCAGTCCTTTCCCTTCTTGGAAGCACTTTGCTCAGGTGCATGGCTTCTGACTGCAGTTGGTGTTAATTGAAACTCTTCCTCGCAGAAGGGAGGGCAGTCTTGAAGCGCCTTTTTGTCTCTATAAAAATGGTGTTCCTTCAAAGGCCATGGCTGCAAAAAGGCTTTTGAAGCACCTCTGTGTACCAAATTACAGTCTAGAGTAGGACTCTTTCTGGAATTAATGACAGTGTTGAGGGTAGGAGATACTTCTTGCTATATGGTACAAGTTTAGGTTACATCCAGCAAGATATAAAAAGAAACACGCACAGTGCTAGTAGGAGCTCATTGAGGGGTTGGACAGGCTATGTGCCTTCTGAGAATATCTCCTTTATGTCTTTTCTACATGTATCACTTCACAGTATCAGTGCTAACATCCATCATTGGTCCAGACATCCACTAACCCACTGATTTAAGCCACTGTAATTTCTTTCTGCAGTGTTCAGTGTAGCTCTCTATTCCTGTTACCTCTATATCCTCATTCATAGTCCTGAACCATTTACTCTCACATACATTTTCCCCCACTTCCCTCAGTTTTTCATCTCATCCCTGTCAGACGTAGATCCAGTTATTTTGGGGGGCAGCAAGAAGCCACAACCCATAACACATGAACCCACCAGCTCAGCAGATTTTACTCAGTACTGTTTTGGCATCAGGTCCTACCCATATTTCTGTGAATCAAGTGCCATTCGTGATCAGAGCTCCAAATGAAACTGACCTGGAATTTTTATTACTCAAGAACAGTAAAGTAATAGTCTGAACTACGAATCACTGGAGCTGGCAGGATCAGGCTCCCAGGGGAGTGCTGGACAGTGTTAATTGTCCTTTTTTCCCCCACTTTCCCTGACAGTAGGAAAGGAGCCACAACTTACGTACAGCTCTCCCATCCTATATTTTCTTTCAAGAACTCAGATCCTATAATTTCTATGTCCTGTGAAAAGCATTTTTAAGTTTTGGAATAATGCTGTCTTTGTGACTGAAAATATTTCAGCCTCTATTAAATACTGAGAGTCTGAGTAATACAAATCATTAATAATATCTTCCACTTAGACTAGATCTCAGAACTTTGTGTGAAGCAGGTCAGGATCATTATTTTGATTTTGAAATGGTTATTACTTTCACAGAGGCAGTAAGAGGAGGGATGTTGTGCCTAGGGACAGAGTCAACCATAGAGCCTGGGTTTCTAGAGTTCATTTTTTGGGTTGGGGGCCTTTTGCAAAGGTTTTTGGGGGACTAATTACAAAATATGGCAAAAGGTACTCCCAACCCTCCTAGACCCAGATTCCACCAGGAGTTAGAGGCTGGCATAGCAGAGGGCACGAGTGAAGGCTTGGTACAAGGAACAGAGAAATTATGGTTTAGGTATGCCTGTACTGGCGCAGGTGCCACCAGGAGCTTTGGTTGTGTGGAAAGCTTATAGCTGCTTCAGGCTGAGGCTCAGCCTCTTCCAGATGAAAACACAGTAAGGAGGGATGTGATGCCAGGAAAAAAAAAAAAAAAAAAAAAAAAAAGAGACAAGNAGATCTGCTCTTTGCTAACTGTAAGTCTTGATGAAGAGCACCAGATCTCCTCATCTCTGCTACAGCCAAAGCAGTGGCTCTCAGATGGAGCTCTGCCACTCTGCAGGAGGAAGGCAAAATAGTTGTCTATAGGAGAGATTCCCAAATATAAAACTAATTAAAAATAAACCTAATGAAATGTCACCTTGGGGCAGCATTTCTAGTGAATGCCAGAGCTTAATTTGACCCACCTTGTTTTGTTCCCATAATTTCTGTGACTGGGACAGGTAGGGAGAGGAAGAGATGAGATGAGATGAGANGAGAAGAGAAGAGAAGAGAAGAGAAGAGAAGAGAAGAGAAGAGAAGAGAAGAGAAGAGAAGAGAAGAGGAGAACTGGGAAGGACTGTGGTTCCCCTCCACATTTTTTGCAGTGAGATTCCAGCTTGGTTTGGTGGTGATGGCAGAGGAACCTCCATCTGATTGATGTGTCAGGAGCTACATTTGGAGAAAGAAGATAGAGTTGAGTTACAGTTACAGTTGAGACAGTATATTCTTGGAAGCTGCTGAGGGAGAAGCGCAGGAAAAGGTGTTCCTTTTGGGGCGACTTTAATCATAGCAGAGGGTTCCTACTATTCTCACAGCCTTCTGGCTGGCAAGTTCCACAACCAGCATCTCTGGGTTAGGAGATGAAGAGAGTGGTCTGATGTTGCTGTTGCGCTGTAAGCCCAGCTTCCCCTCCCCAAGAGGAATGCCCTTCACTCTGCACACAGGATTTTCTGTCGTCCCATTGAGAGTGGGCTCTGTGCCACTTTATACTTTGGAGGATCATTAGCAGAAATCATTAGCTCTAATACAACCTCCTCCATAAATCTCCCCTGCACCTGGATCATTTGTCCATGCCTAATTTCCATCTCCCTAATTTTATGATTTGTCCCTCATTTGATGAGGGTTCCTTCCATTAATTGTGTAGTAAGTGCTTCCAGATAAAGGGCTGACAAGTTGACCCCATCTTGGAAAGACATGGTTTGGGCTTTTTTCCTGAAGGATAGAGTCCCTCTGAAATATTCTTGCTCCCCTTTCAGAGGGCATCTCTCCAAATCTTAAAGGCACCACAGCAGCTTCCCATAGGGAAAATGCTTCATTCAGATAAATCCTATTCATTGGAGGCACTGCAAGGCAGATGAAAGCAGCAAAGCTCAAGTCCAAGGTGTCCTCTGCCAGAGTCAAGAAAAGTCCTGTAAGCATTATCTGTACAATTCAATTCAGACCAAGGAATAAACCTCTGCTTTTTCCCATTGGACCCCTCCTAATTATCATAGTTTGAGTATGCTTTAAGTTTTGCTTTCCCCAAAGCAATTCCCTATCCTCCCACAAAAATCTCCTCTGCTGAACCTTTTCATGTTGTGTTAGGCTGCACTAAAGATCCTTAGTCTGTGTGATAATGGGTAGGGAGGGAATTGGTCAAGTCACTTGAAGAAGGGACTTTGCGTCAGGCCCACAGAGCTCTTTTTCCAGCTTTTCTGAAGATGTTCCAGGTGATCTGGAATAAAGCAGCTCTTTCTCCATGCCTCTGTTGCCATCTAAATAAGATGGTGATACTAGCAGTAGGGTGCCATGAGAGTTTTATTAATTAATTTGCAAATGCTGTGAGATCTGATGAAATTCACTGCATCAGCACAAAGTCATTTAATCTGTATTACATACTGAGATCCCAGTAGCAAGAGCACCCCAAATGCATAGGAAAACTAAACAAAAAAGAGGAGCAGCCAAACTTTCTAAGCACTTTGACAAATAGTTTATGCCCCTGGAAAGAGGAGCATTTTGCAAATTGAAGCATTTGTCCTTGAACTTCTGGCTGTGCAAGAGTGTGAGGCAGCTGAAATGGCTCATACTAGGACAGACACAACCCACTGGAGCGCTCTTAGAGCCGAGTTTGACTCACTGGTTCTGTTCTGCAGTATTGAATGTGTTTCTCCCAGCCTCATCTCCCCCAGCCTTTCCTCATACCTGTCCCATATTTGACATGGATGTTAGAATAGTCACTGAGATATTCACAGCTTGATCCAAATCTCAAACATGAGTACAAAAGCTTCCTTGGAACAACCAAGGTTTTAAATGGTGCAGGCAGCAGAGCTGATGGATTCTCAGCACAGCTCTTGCTTTTTCCTTTAACTGTTTTAGTTGCGAGAGTCTGTCTGTGACATTCTTGCCCTGGAGCTCTTTTCTCCTGAGTCTCTGTCCACTGTAGAGATAGTACTGATTCAGAAGAAGGGCATAGGAGAAGAGGGAGGTTCAGCGCTAGAAGCAGCTTGCACATTTTACAGGTAACATTATCTTTTATTGGCATCCTAAAAAGAATGTCAGGCACTAGAGTGGAGGATTTTTTTTTTTTAAATTTCTGCCTCACTGCTATTCTGTTGCAAGATTTTTATCACATCTGTGATGCCAGGAGAGGCAGGCAGTGCTCAGTGACAGAACTGGCCATTCACAAGGTTTCTGGAGACCTTTTGTCACATCCTCTGCAACAAACAGTGAAGATTTCAACAAAATTTCTTTTCTAAAACTGGAAATACTCTGAGACTGAACAAGGCTCAGGCTTTTCCAGCTGACTCTGTAGCCAAAAGGTGCTCTCTGCTTCTGCAGTAGTTCACCAAGACTAATATTTTTAGAAGTCATCCAGGCCATGGAGTGTAACTTATTTCTAAAAGCCAATAAAGACATTTCTATTGATATCTGGGTCAGCAGGAACATTTTCAGTGGCCAGGCATTGCTGTCTGACCCAAATTAATTTTCAGAGACTAGGCAGCTCTTCTCAGTGACACATTTCATGTGAGAGTTGGCATTGCTTCCCATTTTCACAGCAGCTCCGTTCTCTCTGGTCAAAGTTTATGGTCAGATAAGACCTTTTAAGACCAGCAGCATAAACTCTTGTACTAGTAGACTGGCCTTAGTCTTCTATGTCTTCTCTTTCCTTCCAACCACCTGATTTTCTTTATGCCTCCCTTGCAATAAAAATACAAAAATACAATCACTGCCTTTGCCAAACCCACCGAAGAGTAGGTAAGTCTGTTCTCCAAGGAGAGTTGTAGTGTTGCCACAGAAAGCAGGGGTCTGAAAGTCTACCAGGTTTTGGATGGCTTGGATGGTTTCAGTTGTGAAAAACAGTGGAGAAAACACTGCATTGTCACTTCCAGAAAAAACACTGATGGTGGATACCATCATCTCAGCTTTTCAGGACACCAAGGGCAGATTAAAATCTGGGCCTTAAAGCCTCTGTGGCTTTGGAGATCTGTGTGTGCCAAAGCAGGGCCATGTGAGTGGCTGTCACTCCAGTGACTACCACCCAGCCCCAAGCCAACCTGTGCTGTGAGCACTCCAGGAGTAGATTTTTGCTCTGTGATCCCTCTGCAGCAGCTGTGGGAAACCAGCAGCTGAGGTTTCTGGGTGTGGAAGGCGACTGGAACTGGGCTGTGGGTTTTCATCTTGAATTTTACAGTTATTGTCTGACCCTGCAAAGGCCTTTCTTTTCTTTGCAGAATGCAGCAGAAACAAGCAGTTGAGCACCTGATCTGTCTTCAATTCTTCCCTTTCACATGAAGCCATGCAATAAGTGCTCATGTAACCCCTAAGGAAAGTACAATGGCATGAGGAAGCAGCTTTGCAATGGCCATAGTAGCACCTCACACCTTTCAAATTCCAGTATGTCTTTCCTAGACAATAGTGACTGCAGGTAGATTGGCTGCCGGAGAGCTCTCATGCTCACCTTTCACTTTTGCCACTCTTCAGACAAACCTTGAGCAGACAGTGAGTTGCAGGAAGGCAGCACTGTACTGCCCAGACTTATTGCCGCCTCAGAGAGGATTCTAGCAGGACATCAACCCCTACGTTTCTCCTCCTTGATGCCGTTTGAGAACTGTGGCCATATACTGATTTCTTTCATGGATTTCTTCTGTCCAAATGAGGCTGTTTTTACTGACAGGAAATTTTTTCTAAATACCACCAAAATTCACAAAGTACTGAATTTTGGGCCTTGTGGCTATAGGTAAAATATGGAGTAAATGAATTGATTTCATTGCATTTTCCCAGAGGATTCAAATCCGAATGAAACCACAAAAATCAAGAGTTCAGCATGGGTGCTATCCAGTTTTTGGAATTAAGCTGAGCAAGTTACAGATCAGATACACAGTGGCATACCTGCTTCTGCACTACCAGCAAATGCATAGCCAGCTATAAGCCTACCTTCCACCAAACTCCCCTTCCATGGAAAGATGTTTTCCCTAGCAAGGAGGGACATTGTACACAAACTAATGATTACAGCAGGATCTAGGAAACAGAATTTCTGATTTCCTCATTCTGCTGTGCCACTGCTTTACTGCATGGTCCAAAGGAAAACATTTTCAAATTCTTTTTCTCTGTTAATATACATATGAAATAATACTGTGCTTCATATAAGATTCTGTTTTCAAAACATAAACCAAATTCTTGTGCTTCAGTACAGTGACTTGGAGATAAGAAGTGACGATAGGAAGTTACCACTGCCTATCTCTGTGTGAGGTGAGCTAGTGGAATCAGGGTGTCTGAGCTGCTGAACACTTGTACCTCAAGCTGAAATCAGTGTATAGTCATGGCTAAATATACCAAGGAATAAGGCCACTGATTTTGTGCACTGAACTTTGAGGTACATGCACAGAAGGAAGTAGAAGAGCAGACAGCATCACTGTCAGCCTTGCCAGAGACATAAGCAGGTTGCATCTGAGTAGAATGTTCAGCTGATGTTGAAAGATGTAGGGAAGAATGTTTGTTTCAGTTGGTTCTGGTGAAAAAAAGGACACAGTGGGTAGCCATATCCCAGCTTTGAGAATTTGAGTTGTTTTGAATCTCCTCCTTGGCTTTGGGACTTCGCAGGGTGTTACTACTGCGATCAAGCTCATTATCTGGCACTGGGGCACTTTGTGTGGCTGTTCTCAGGTACTCCTGGTTTTGTGACCAGCCACATTTATGCGCTTTTCATGCACTGGAGGTGCAGCCCCAGTGCATCAGCTACACCACACATCCAGCTTGTGACCATGCAAAGTCCTGCTCTGGATAGGAATCTGTGCGCAGTGAGTGAATCTCCTCAGACAGTTATGCACCCCTTTCTGGAAGCACTGTTAGGATCTGCTGCTGATCCAAACTGCCCAGAAAGCTGACTTGGAAGGGATGGGAAACTGCAAAAGTCAGGGTTGTTTGTTTGGTTTTTATTGTTGTTGTTATTTTGGGGGGGTTGTGTGGGGTTGTGTGCAGGGTTTTTGTTTGTTTTGGGGTTTTGTTTGTTTTTGTTTAGGTAGTCTGATTTTTAACAATGTAAATTCATATGATTTTATTCTGATGATCTAAACACTCTGAGTCTGGAACAGATACTGGAATTACTTTCCAAAATAAATCCCAGCAATGATAGCATTGAGAGGTCTGATCTTTCTTCTGCAGTTATCACGCTGTGTTTACATTTTATGGTTTGTGTATGTGTGTGCACAAATGAGAGTGCCATTGCAGTGTGGAAAAATGTGTAGAAATGTGAATGGGGGCAAGTGTCTGTACATAAGAACATGGACAGGAGGTTGTGTGTGTGTGTACGAGAGGACATATGCATGTCTACAAACTTCTGTTTATGTGGGATTATATACATGGGAATATGGGAATGTGTACATGTGTGTAATTTTGTGCTTGTGTGGGAGAGAGGAAGGGAAAACATGGTAAAGTCATTTGAACCTGTTTGAAGGTCGGGTCTCCCCAAGGTTATCTGCTATTTTTCCCTTGAATCTGTAAAGTAATGGTATTCACACTCACTACTTGAGAAGTGTTTCTTTTTATAGCTCTTCCAGATGACAAATAATGCCTGTTTTTGAAGTCCTTTTTAAGTCATTGTTCCCTGGATGCAGATACCATGTTTGGGTGCAGGAGGGGAACAGAGCACAGAGCTATTTCCCCTTTCACTCTGCAGGGAGCTTTACTGGGACTAGTGAAATTCCAGTCAGGATCATCCAAGGGGCAGTAAACTCACAGCATATGAGCTGATAGGACACCCTCTCCTTCTGGCCACATGATGCAGCGAGAGAGAAGCAGACACCCACCACAGTCCACTGCAAGCTGTGATGGTCTGGGCTATGGAAGCTGTAAAATCCAGCTGAAATCAGAGGTAGATTTCCTGAAGGAATCATCCCCAAGTTGACATGTTGAGAATAAACTGAACTCAGACTTGGTGAGTGGACAGGTGTCCGAATCAGAGCTGCCCCTTGTTGGGGGCTAGTGTTGAATAAATTTTGCCCTAGTGTTGAAATATTTTGGGCATTGTTGCCCTTTGTGGGCAGTGTGGATGTGTGGGCAGTACACACAGCTTTCTCCACTTCCCAGAGAGGCACAATTAGCCTGATTCTCACCAGGTTTTCCAGCAGATCGATACAGAGCTGCAGGTGCTTGATGACACTGTTCTCTCACCACAGAATGAACCTATGCTCTTTTAAAACTAGCATCCTTTTCGTTGTTTTTCCTAAGTGTTTTGGTTATTGTCTCTCCGGTAGCAGCAACAGCTGTCCTGTGCCCAGAAGTTGTTCGGTGTTGTATGAGCACAGGAGTATAGCAGGAAACAGTATTTAGTGCTGCTTCGCCCAGGGATGGACAACTTGTGCATTCCATGGAGCACTCCTGACAGCTTTTTCTGCTGGTTAGATCCCCAGGTGTGCTAGAAGCACAGTGTGCTTAGTGGTTATGACAGGAATTTTCTGGAATATAAACAGAATGGGTCTCTCAGGATTTGGGCCAAAGAGAATTGCAGATACCTATGAAGGTGCCCAGCTTCATATTAGATAAAACTCGGGAGAAATGTTTTATGGGGAAAATGGGGAGCACATTGGAAACACAGAGAACAGAAAGGGGACAGAAAGATTCAAGAAGTAATCCAGCAGAGGACAGGGAGAAAGCTTGGTTGAATGGATAAATGGGCTGTGAGCAGGAAACGATATCTGACTTAATGTCTTAGTCAGACAGAAAAATTAGATGGTGTAAACTGATCCTTCCTGCATGGGGTGCTGAACTTTTTTGGTGACTTTAGAAGGCCATGTTTACAGTAACTCCATCTCGTGACCGTGCTATAAAGGCAGGCTCTTTGGGCAGGGAGGAAGGAGAATTTCATGAACACACAGACACACACACACACCCACCCCCGCACACCTGCCTCCATGGGCAACCTGGCCTTGTACTTACTGGGCTTTTTTCATTATAAGATTGTACTTTGCTTTTTAACATAGAAATATGAAATATGCATGCATATGGCTTATCAAAGATGATAACATTCACAGGAAAGGGAACATAAGTCCACTTTATAGCAATAAATTATCCTCCCCACCCTTCTGGACTGATTAGCAGCTGTGTCTCACCAAAGCTTTCTAGAGTTTTCCTTTTAATTTTTTACCTGACTTGTTTTCTCCATTTTAGCTACATTCATACGGGTATTTTTATGGAAGTACCACTAGGATGCCTGACTCTTGTTCCCACTGAGCCCCTGAAGTTACAGACTCAGTTTTGAGATGCTTGCCCTAAGTATTGATTATCAGAGAGTGTCATTTTAATGACAAGAGGCAAAGTTTGCACTGGATTTCCATTCCCCTACATGAAGTTACCCCAGTTTGCTCTGGTTTGCACATTCACTGACTAAGTGTGCTTTAAATCTTAGGGAGACTGAGGTTTAACATTTAGGGCTCTTCAACTAAAGTTAGGATATTAAAATCTGGCTATAAGTCTGCTGGGCACAGTTTGATATGCACTATTATATAACCTGGTTTATCATATAAGCCATTGAAACCCATAAACTCTTTCATTCTTCAGAAAAGCAGTGTCTCCAATAGCATCAAATATGATTCAAGTCAAACCTTAGTTTAATAGGTAACCAGTAAAGTTGCTACAGTAATTATCAGTGCAGTTCTGGAGTAAAATCTGCCTGGTTGAACCATGCTGGTATTTATGTTGGTTCAGAGAAATGTACTTTACTTTGCCATTTCAACTGCCCAGGAGTATGGTCAGGTCCTGCGTCTCAGCTAGGGAGAGGGGAACAACGACCTGTAATAATTCAGCCACTTGAGATTATCTGTACATACCCTTAGTGTACTGGCAAGCTCCAAGCCTTTTCTGCACATTTTCATGACATTACTATCTACTTTTTCAAGTACATGAATCAACTGTGGACATGCAGATTACTTCATAATGATGCCATAGAGAAACAGTTTAATAACAGAGAATAGGTGTAGTTTTCATAGAACCAAAATTCATAGTTTTCCCCTAAATACACTGAAGGGATTATCTGGGTTTGTGAATCATGATTCAGATCTTAAGAATGTGAGATACACCCCCGAAAGCAGATGGTTCAACAGTTACTCAAAACTCTTTGATACCACTTGGGACCTTTCCAGTACTTCTGGTTAAGCAGGTGCTTAGCTACTCCTCTACTCAGTGGCTGCCATGTGCAGTAGAGCCAAGGGACATGTAAAGACATCAGACACTTCCCATTTTAAATACCCGGCTGACTTTGGTAATATAAATGGCCCAGTCTTTTTACATCCAAAGGCTATTCCCTGATTCCTCTGTTCAAGTTTTGTATAAATTCAACTTTAGCACCTTCCCTGATATCTGAATTAGAGCAAGGACTTTGGGACTGGGCCTGGGACCATTCCTGAGTTGTTTATAGTAATGGCTCCTGCATGCAGAAGGAGCTAGACTGATCTGGGGTTACTGAGGAGCCGCTTTCAGCTTCTCCCAGGACATCGCATGGAGATCACACGGGAGCAGGTCCTTGGGTGTGCTGGGTGTGTCTGCTGCTTGGAACAAGCTCTGCACTCACACACAGCGGTACAGTGACCTTTGTATTTCCATAGGTGTCTCAGGTACAGCATATTTCTGATGTTGGAGCAGGAAGGAGAGCTACCTGGAACCAGAAAAAAGCAGAGACAAGCAAAGTCTGCCCAGATCTGAGCATCCTGAGAGTGCACCGAGGTGGCTGCTGTCTGCACGGCATTCCCAGGTGGAGCTGGGACATGGAGTTGGGTAGGGTTTCCCCCCGAACTCGCAAAGGACCTGTAGCTCCACATACCATCCAGCCTGGGATCCAGTACTATTCTCTCTGCTTCCTTATTTCCTGGTGCTCTCAGATGTGTCTTTCACAAGGAAATTGAACTTTTAATGCCAATACAGCCAGATTACACTGCCAGATCTGGGTGGCAGAAATGTGTGGCAAAGTCAGAAGTCTGGATCTGGAAACTGAGAGTGGGAGGGTGGGACATAAGCTTTTATGAAGGATCATTTTATGAAGGTGAGAAGGTTCTGCTGGTATTGGTAGCATTCTAGAGGACAAATGTTCCTTCCCTTTGATCTGTAGCCTGCTTCACCCTGTAGGATTTTCACAAGAGGATTTATCAGCCTGTACATTTGTTAAAGTGAAGCCAGAAAGGGAAAATAGTCCCTTCAGTCTTTGCTAGTGGAAATTGCTCTGTGTAAAAACCCAGAGCACAATGAGAAATAAATAGATTGAAACCCAGAGCTGAGAAATAAACAATCCCAATGGGAATAGTGTGATCACAGGAAAATAAGAACAATAAATTGCCCTTCTCTGAGGTTTCAGGGCTCTTAAATAACATCAATTAAGTCTCATAGCTCCTTCCGAATATAGCAGCAGTGATCTTCTCCCCCTGCCCCTCCCTCCAATTTTACAGATTAGGATGTTGAGGTACAGTGACAAAACAGTTGAAGTGGCAGTTGCAGTGTTTAGTACATACATGCATCTCACAGTTTTAGAGACACCTGAGTAGCTTGATATCAGAGGAGTATGGCTCTATTAGTACAGTGATCTGTCTGGTATAATTTTCCACTGCTAGCTGTACTTACTCAGCAGTAGCTTAGGTCTCTTTAACCAGCATTGTACTGTGCAGTGTCGTCATACTCTGTAATCCAATTCATTTATTCCTAGGACCAGTGTAGTTTTCTCTCTGACCTCTTTAATATCATGAACTAAAGAATTGCCCCAGCCTCTGTTCTAGTCTGAGCAAATCAATCCAGATGGGACCTGGCCATATTTTCATCTCTTCACTTTCAAGGTCTAGATTCATTTTTCTGGAGAAAATGTTCCAGGCTCATTCTCTAATTCAGCTTCAGAGTGATGCTTCTTGTCTGTGCTATGCTATGTAACCCCAAGCATGGCCTGCTCTCCATGTGCATTCACAATAGGAGAAAAATCTTCTGAAGAAGAGAGAGAAGAGATGCCATCAGCTAAGGGAAGAGGGAAGGCGGGTCGTCCTGTCCCTGGAGCCTCTGGGGGTTCACTCTGACTGCAGAGAAGTGGGCTGGGAGGTGCATGAACCAGGCAGCAAGGAGAGCACACCTTAAAGGTAGCGTTGCCAAAAGGCGTGTCTGGTCTGGACTTCATATATGCATAAAGGCCACTGGCCTTAACCAGGTTATAAACAGATTCCTTCTCTTTCTGAAGTGCAGGTTTTACTGTTGAAACAAGCATGAGCCATGGTTGCAGGAGGTGGCTGTGAGCTCCTCAGAGGGCAGTGGTTTGTAAGCAAATTACCCATAAATACATCAGCCAGTGGATTAGTAAGTGGTGTGGGTGGGTGTAGGACATGTGCATACATACACATACAGACATGCATACACATGCATTTCTGTCTCTGCCAAGCATTTGCTAAGTGGTATCATTGAAACAAGCTGCCAGATGAGTTAGGATCTTTGGGTGAAAGTGTGGATGTTTGAAAATATGGCAATAACAACATTTCCTTTGAACAGACCACTGTGTAAGGGTACCATTGCATTGCAGAGGCTCACCAAAGAGTGGCTTCGATCAGTCTGTGTACTGAAGCTGATGAAACAAGTTTGCAAATGGAATTTATTGGTCAACTGATGGTAATTACATTGCAGCTGAAGGCAGCTTGCAGACTTGAGGCTAAACTCAAAACTCTGAAGCATATTTACTTCTCCTTACTGCTGCAAAGCCCCCTTCACTTTGAGCTGGTTTCACAATGCTCTGAGAAGAGGGAGGTAAATTTGGAAATACAAGGATAAAGTATATTGGCTGAAAAATCAGCATTTTAGGCTTCCTCATTACTTGCAAGCAGTGGCTTTCATTTTTGAACACAGATTATCGAGAAATGCTCTTCTCAGGAAAAAAAAAAAAATCACATATTTCAAAGGGAGAGGAAGACCCTGGGTGTACTACAGCAGAGTAGCATGCAAAGATGTGCTGCAGAGATACAATACTTTAAAAAAAATGTGGTGAGCGTCTATGGGCTTGATCCAAATGCCTACTCAAACTGATTAAAGTCCTTCCCCAGACTTCAATGGGATCAGGCCCCTGATATTTCATAAACACAGATATATATTTAAAATTATTTAAGAAAGTTAATATGATAGAGAGATTGTCAACTTAAAGCAGTGGTGGTTAAATAGTGTAACACCCTCCTCCTAAGAGATGCTACATCAAGATGATCAGGGAATTATGTGCATAAAATAAATCCTCAGGCTTCAAGATAAGAACACATTGCAGTTTCTTGCCATATGGTTCAGACTAAAATTTCTTGCTAGCCCAGCTCAGATTCTCTTCCTTCTCCTTCCTGATATGTTCCAGCTGAGCTCAGCTATTCCTGGGCTGGTTCTAAGCATATTAAGAAAAATCTATGTCTGTGCCCACTGTATTTTGTTTTCTGTAATCTGAGCTACACAGGCAACCAAACCCTTGTGCTGCTTGCTGTTACACTCTGCTGGTGTCCTGGTGTCCCCGTCAGCACCTCGGGTCTGCCCATGTGTGGTCAGAAGCAGAAGAGGGACCTCACTCTGCTCTCTGGGAAGATTTCAGCAAAAGCTGAGCCTCAACATAACTGTACCCACACCAGAGTCAGAGCTTTGTTGTATGGGAGATTCATTATTGACTTCAGCAGAAGTCACTGGAAAAATCTCACAGGAAATAGCTGATTAGAGAAAAGTAGTAGTTTAGGTTAAAGTGAAGAGAAATCTCATTCCGTTTGGATAGATGGTCAATATTTTGCAGAGGCCAGTGTGGCGTGTCTCTATTTTACATGAGTGAGGGAGAATGAGGCAAAGGCAGGGGTGCAGGAAGGGAAAGAGAAAGCAGTTGATTTGACTGAATAAAGATAAAAGAATGCAAGCGCCACCGAGTTTGCTGTTTATCTGGACATTGTGTAATGTTGCAGAATCAGATGTGGCACTCTGGCTTTTGCACAGAAATGCCCAGGGAGAAATCCAGCCTTACTGCTATGAATAATGAGTTTTTTCAAGGGGACTTCTTGATCTCCTCCCCACAAGGTATCCACTTTGCAAGCAAATTTGTGGCACTCGGAGCTTCCTAAATAAGAGGAATTTTTCTTTGATCTGAGGAATTAATTTCTGTTTCCACCCCACTGCAGGGCAAAAAAAAAGGCATGGAAATGCCTGGGTGCCTTAGCATAGAGACTACCCTTTCAGGGGAGAGTATGGGTGTTTGGCAGAGGCGAGGGCCCAGACAGTCCAAATTCATCCAAAGTTAACGTAATCCTTTTTGGTTGGGATGGAGGTCTGTCATTTAGAAACAAAGGAGGGAGGAGAAAGCTCCAGAGGTTATAAGGAAGAGCAAAAGCCCTGGGAGTTTAGAAGGCCTGTGAGGTCCTGCCAGGTCTGGATTGATTAGTATTCAGTATTTATAATATTTCCATAATGGTAAAACAAAAGAAAACAAGCCCAGAGAATGCATTTTTAATCATCAATCACTGCTCTTTGTTTGTCATGAATGAGCAGCGAGGGGAAATAGTCTCCCATAATCACCTCCCTTCACATCTCCTGCCACACAGGCCTCGCTGGGTGTGCTAAAAGGGAAATAAATAAACAAGCAGCAGATCGCAAAATAAATCCCAGAGACATGGGTGCTACGTGGGTTATCAGACCCACACACAGGGGTCTTGTTGAGGATACAAAGTGAGGGAAGGACATTTACAAAGCATAAAAACAAAGACAAAGCATGCTACAGCATTAGATGCAAGAAAAAAAGAGAGGATTGGAGTTACAGAGGGGCAGCAGGTGAAGGAGGAAGCTTTTCAGAGAATGATCAATGGTGGAATAGTGAGCAAAAGCATGTCAGAATAGGGACTCCTCATGGGAAATATGACATTAGGATGGAAAGCTTGAGAAGTGTCAAATCTAAAAGAATTTCAGCCTTTTCAGCATCTGAGGTTCATATAATTTTAGGATTTTCACAAGAAAAAAATCATTTTTCTCAAGGATAACATTTGTGCTAAAAAAAAATTATTGAAACGCCCATTGTTTCTATTAGGAACCCCCAAAACCATGTCTTATCAGGGACAGCACTATGCTGAACTTCTCCAATGGGATCCCTGCTTTGATCTTGCAGCAGTTCTCACAGGGCCTTTATTGTAGTCCCAAATGCCTCTCGGGAGGAAGGGAAACATTATAATTCTTCCTTAATAAGTGAGATAACAGGCTTCTGGGAGGGTAAGGCCCAAATTTTCTAAAGCATGGCTAGTGACTCCACACCCACTTGGTGTGCTTAGATGAGTGTTCCCAGTGTGACAGGAGACTGGAGCCATCAGATCAGTCTGTAAGGCACAGACACGCTACATCTGAATCCTATTGAAAAATAATAAAAAGGTAATGACTTTGTCATTACTGGACATGGGTTTGTCTGTTGGCAAGGGGGGAGGAAGGGGAGGTTTTCTGCATTCAGGCTATAAATAATGTTTCCCATTATCCTGTGCAGTTCTCCTGCATCCCTTATGCAGCCCTTGGTTTGCCTCCATCTCACTGGGCCAGTGCAAAACTCCCACACCATCCTGCCAGGCTGGCAAGCACTGCTAGAAAAGGGAGAGGGCCAAGGAGTCCCTGTGTCTGTGTCCCAGTGCCAGTGTGACCTGCGGAGACACTGAGCAAGACAGAGGTACTCAAGTCACCTCCTCTTGCCCAGGACATAGGTGCGGGTGACCAAATGGAAGGGGCTCAGTTTCAGAAAAGTCCATCAATAAATGTTCCCTGATGGAAGTGTTCATACCCAGGAGAGGGAGTGTGGAAGGGTCATGGTCTTGTAATTAACCCAGCTCTGGGCACTTACAGCATCTCCTTAAGCAATTGAGACTCGGTTGCAAACCCTGACTTTGAAGAATTTTAAACCATTTATTAAAAGGCCAAACTAAATTGCACTATCTCTGTCTTTAACCAAACTCAGGGCCAATATTTGCACTGTTTAGTTGGAGACACTCAAAATTGAACATCTCAGTTCAGCAGGTGAGGTTTGCTAGTGAAATGTTGTAGGGAGGGACCTCAAGAACTGCTGTGGCTTCGGACCTATCAGGAAAATTGCAGCATTTAAACTAAAGGTGTGCTCTTAAGTCAATAGCCCGAAATGTAGATGCCTACAAGGATATTTTTAAAACTGCCTTTATATAACTAACTGGATATAATTAAGAACTGATTTAAGCTCAAACAAAATAACTCCATCTTGCACCCAAATTGAAGTCCCCACACTGAGAATTGCATCTGCTGAACTAAATTGGTCAGAAAATCAGGACAACTTTATGCTGTAAACAGACTTAGAGCTGTGGAGGATATTCCAAATATTCTATGTACATCTCTACCACTGATCCGCTGTGTCCCTAGGCAAGACTCTTAAGTTTTCCATCCATAAAGTGTAATAAAATCTATGTAGGTGCCAGGTGATGTAGTGCCTAATTAATTAGTAAATTAATATAATGAACTCTAACTTGAAGGTCTGTATCAGCACAAATGAATTGTTAATATAAATTTTTATTATTTATTGCTATTTAGTTGATTATTTTCTAACACATACAGACAATTACAAACATACTTCACACTTGAATTCCAGTTTTATTATTGTTTTTGATTATTTATTATTGTTTCCTCCTGTATTTATTTGTTACCGTTAGTACTCTCTCTTAGGACTAATCCCCAAACCCAGTGGATGTTATCCAGACAGATGGAATTAGTGAAGTCACTGGGAAATTTTGGGGCAGAACTGGGTTTAAGTGCAGGATGTTTCTTGTTAAGTGTCAAGTCTTTTGCTTGAACCTTTATATATATTTGAGGCAAATAAGACAGGTAAGGACAGATCCTGAGCAGGGTAAATTCTTGTACACACTCATTTATACCAACCAAAAGTTAGTATCAGTCTGTAGGCCTTTAATTAGGTCCACAAGGTTTCAATATTTATATAACATACTTGCATACTGATATTAATTATATGTATTTCTAAGCAAGGACGTTTCAAAATGCAGAGCCTGATCCTCTTCAGTAGAAATAATTCTTGTCCCAGTACTGCCAGTGTGAAGCAATGCCTCCTCCACACAGGGGATTTGGAGCAGGGTACGATCTAACCAATTTCTTCTTCTGAAACGGGTGCATGCAAAGAAATAAGTGCCTGTGACAAAAAGGCACTTGGCAAACAATGACCACATGATACTCCTTGATTACTTGTGTCATTCCAATGATAAAATATGGACGTGGATAATATTGCACTTGCAACTGAAAAAATGCCTCCTCCTCCTCTGCAATTACTTTTAATTTTCCATTATGAAACTAAGTAAATACACAGGCTTTTTATAGTGCATGTCTGAGTGATTTCTTCATCCTTCCAGGGAGTTGTGAAGCAGGATCAGAGGTCCTGGGCAGCACCCTGGTCTGTGCTGGGTTTGGAAAATGTCACTCCTGATTCCTGATGGCTCTTGCGTAGTCCACATGGGATAGGTGACTGGTTCAGTCCAGTTTGGTAGTTTGGTCACTCTAGAACTCCACAATAACTAGAGATTAAGTGCCTCTTTGAGGAGCTAATGTGGCAGGTAGGTCTATGGAAAGCCTGTCACCTGCTCCGAGTGGGCGGGAACAAGGCATCTCAGCCTGAGTACTGCCATAAGCCTCAGAGCTACAGGAACTACCTTTGCAGTCCTTCCTCCTCCGTTCTACTGAAAGCAGAGTGACCTGAGGACAAAGTTAGAACCTGCAGTATGTATTTCTCTGATTATGGCATTTTAATCCATGCCTCTCTCCTGGTTTAGCATCATTTTTCTTGTGTGAGTAATTTTTAAGGGTATGTAGTTTTCTCTGGCTGCACTTGCACAGCATAGCCAGATGGAGTGTTCTCAGGTATATGCTAGGTGTGAATAAAATACATTAACCTCTACTCTGCAGTAAAGGCAGAGCCAGTATGCTTGACCAACAGCTGTCCTGTCATCAGTCTAAATATTGTGTTCACCTCTGCGCTGAATGGCTTGTATTACCTCCTCATGCTCACATCTCACTGCTGCCCAGCAGCTCACAAGGGGATTTGACAGACACTCAGCATGTCCTGCATGTCTACACAGCTGCACCCACCCCACTCCACGGTGGAAATGAGGGCTCTGAGGGCTCTGAGCAAAAGCAAGCAACTTCTATGAAGATAGGCTAAAGAGACGAATTTCTGGGTTTAACCAAGAGTTGTGGACAGCAGACAACCTAATAATGAGTTTGGATGCTATTATTGCTAATTGCCGAATGATAAATAGCATAAAACATGTCCTGCAACTTCAGTCCATGGAAATTAATTTGAAATACGTAGCTCAATAGAACCAATGTCTTATGGGCACCAAGCTTGCAGTGTGCAGGATTTCCCCTCCCCAAGGGCAACGACTAATGGCATCGCTACATGCTATGGTAAGCTAAAGAAAGGCTGGAAACAGATGAAACCTCTCTGGAGATGAAGGACCATGTGGAACTTGAGCTGCCAATGATCTTGTGCAACTGAACTGTTTGTTAAATGTTCAGGCAAGCAGGAACTACTGAAGATGGGAACCATAACTGTGTAAGGTGTCATGGGTTTAGTAAATGCCAGCAAAGAAAACCCTAAGAGGAAAGGAAATGAAAGTAATGTCCAAGATTCCTTCTGGATTTTTTCCACTGCCGTGTTGTATGCTTGAAACAGAAAAGAGCAAAACTGAGAGAGATTTTCCTTAGAGGTCTTTGTTTAAGGATCTTCCCAACAAGAGACATGATTTGGCTCCAGCTGAATGCTGAGCAGTGGGCAAGGAACCCCCATGGACAAGAACAAAACTGAATCTGTACTGAAGGAGTCTGGCTTGCCAGATATATCTCAATCAGCTTCTGTTTGAGGTTTATTGTTGAATTTTCCGGTGCTGTTAAACCATATCATGGGCTTGTTGAGAAAGTAAATCTCATTTCAGAGGAAATCTGAATGAAATTTGGTATGTTCAGAATTAGCAAAAGGCTTTTGAGATCGCCCTGCTGATGGTCATATTGCTCCACTGATGGCCATATTGCTCCTTTCTTAGTCTGTGTTCCAGACCCACTTTTCTGACAGATGCAGATGCCAGCACTTTTGGTTTGGGGGCAGTATTGACACAAGAACACAAAGGACTTGTGAGGGTGGTGCCTTATTACAACACTAAATTAGCCGGAGAAAGATTACAGCACCACTTAAAAGGAACTCCTGCAATGGTTAAATCTATAGAACATTTTCATTCACTGTTCAACACGGAAGTAAAATTGCTTTGGGTTGATGACAGGAAGATGCTGAATAAATAGTTAAGTATGCATCATTTGCAATTTGCTAAATTATTTTCTTTCTATCTAGAATGGGCTGTGTAAGGTGTCGTTACCTCCTGTTCTATCTGGCTGAGGAGCTGCGCACTCTGGGGCTGGTATAGTGAACATCAGAGGGCTGAATGGGCTTTGAGTGAGGTGTGGTCTGGAAGGAGACTCAAAGCTGTCAGAGGCACAGCTCATACAGTGTCTGAGCCTCCCACCACATGCAGGGGAGCATAGGCAGAAGAGATCTGTGGTGATAAACAGGACCACCTCAAAAACACTTGCCCAAGTGTTCCTCCTAACTAGGCCAGCTCCACAGCACTTCAAAATTAGAAAACTTCCAAACAGAAGGAAGACCATTCAGTCTGTGTTCAACACCCTAGATGAGAGAAATGCAAAATGTGAACAAGAGAAAATAGTAAGTAAATGCAATTAAAAGTAACGATGTGGGTTTAATTAAAGGGCCCTTTTCTTCCAACCCTTCATTCTTCAGGGATGCCTCATAAGGAAGAGTTCATCACTTGTGACATGATCTCTTTTACTTCTGTGAGAAGAAGTTGGGACATTTACTTTCAGAAACAGATGGGTTTTAACCTGGCAGTGTCTCTCCAGTATACCAAATTCCAGAAGTTTGCTGGTTGTATTTTCAGCAATTTATAAATACTTGCCACAATTATTGTAACAGTTCTATTTAATAATCCCATTTTCATGTCTTCTTTCCTGCTTTCTTACTGTAAACAGGTAAAAACAAATAACTACAGAATGACAAACTCCAAACAATATGCAAAAATACAAAAACTCAGATTTTACAAAGACACCGGCACTTTAAACATTATTTCTACAAAACATGTCTCTGCACTGTAAGTTTGGCCTGGTTGGTAGAAGTCTAGTCTTTACAGGGACCTAAATATTTAACTCAATGCATATTGCTAAACTTGACTGCTCAAAATTCATGAGTCAGACTCCACTCTTCCCTGAGCTGCCAAATCACAGGATTTTCACAAAAGCCATTAAAAATTTATTTCTTTGGAAGTTTTGTATTTGTTCTCTGGCTTCTGAGGCTTTTTACAACACTAGGCCACATTTCCAAGTGTCCTTTTGTAAATGCAAGGGCTAGAAACAAGTCATTCCAGGAGCTGGGGATCAAAAGACAACACCAAATACTGGAAGACTCACAATAAAGGCTCAAGACCTGGCAGTCGTCCCACAAACGCTCATGTATGTGAGTCACTTTTACTCACATGAGTAGTAACATCAAAATCAGAGGAATTAGCCTATTATTATTAATTATTATTATTTATGTGTGTAGCAATAGCACATAGGAGTTGTGGTTATGGAGTTTGGACACATTGTGCATGCCTCTGACAAATCCAGAGCAAAACCATGGTTTCTGCCCCAAAGAGTTGATGGTGTAAACACCGGACAAGAGGCAGCAGGTGGAGACAGACACAGACAGGGAAGCGCATGGGGAGAGCAAGATGCTCCTGCAAGGGCTTCTGTGTGGGTGTCCTGATGTGGAGCTCCCTGCTGCCAATGAGCAGAATTACCCGAGAGTTGTACAGGTTTGCCTAGCTTGGCCTAGGGCCCAAATCTTGCAAGCCCTACGATGGAGGCAGATCCATCCCACAGACCAACTGTCTGGGCAGGCAGGCAGCTGTACCTCCAAACCCCAGCACTGAGTGCATGATGCCAGTAAGCCCAGGCTCTTGGCTTCTGTAGAGGCAACCAGGGGATGAAGGAAAAGGTCTCTGTGGATGCTTCTAAGGAATCGCCACCACAAAATGTGCTCATCCAACTCTTATGTATACTCACTGTCTCAGTGAAATGAAAGGTGGAGCTGGGGAAAGTAGTTTAACACAGAAATGTGATGCCTGCCTGTTGGAAATTCAGGTGCATAAGAACTCTTGTGTCTGATCCTGCAACAGCATCTCCCAAAACCAGCCCAATCTACAAGACCGCTCATAGCTTGCAGATTTGCTCCTTGGCATTTTCTCTAGGATCCAGACCTGCAAAAGTTAGTCCTGTGTGCAACTGCCAGCAAAGCCAGTGTAGCCAAACTGAGAAATACTACAGTTACAGATCCGAGACAACGGTTAGTTCTAAACTTGAGTGAAATCCAGACAAAGAACATTAGCAAAAGAAAAGTACAGAAGTTCAGAAGTTTGTAAAATAGCAACTGAACATCACGCCTAGGAAAACCAGCAGGAGAATAAAGAGGTACACACAACCTAGTTATTTGTCATCTCCATGGAGTTTAGTCTCAGGGAACAAAGGTGAACAGGGGTCAGCAGACTGCAAAACAGAAAATTTTATAAAATTTACAGTGATTCTCTGGGAAGGAGGACGCATGGGGAAGAGGAACCGCTGGTGCAGGAACAGGGTAGGGGGACAGGCAGCTGGCCTCGCGGGCTGGGAAATGGGGACACGTCCTCGCCTTTTCCCTTGCCAGGGGAGGGTGATCCGGTCCGGGTTTTGCAGGCGCCTCTCCCTTGACTGCCTGCCCTGCCTGCCTGGAGACCGAGTTCGCTCCATGCCCGCTCCCTCCCGCCGCTCCCCCCTTCCCCACCCCGCGCGGGCCGGGGCGGGCGGCGGCGGGCTCCAGGCCGGGTTT
>WBMY01000522.1:6078-22946 GCA_013397315.1 Donacobius atricapilla
GGCTGGGGAGGGGGGGGAGAGGCTGGAAGGACACGAAATCGAAACTTTTCGGATAAATTTTAAAAAGGGATCGGAGAGAAAAGAGCAGAGCCTTTTCCGAGGGCGGCTTGCGGGCAGAGTGTGCGTGTGTGTCTGTGCGCGCGGGTGCGGTGTGTGTGCGTGTGCGCAGGATCCACCCCTGGAACTTTCCCCCCTCAACTCTCGCCTGTTTACTGATCTCAACCCAGAGGGCTGCTCGGAGTATAATCCATCTGAACCTCTTCCCTTTTTTATACCCAGGCGACGTCATCCTGGATTTAGTTCCTGGTAATATGCAGATGACAAACAAAACCAGATTTGATTTTTTTTTTTCTCCCCTTTTTGGTGGGGAAGAGGTGGGGGTTACACAAAGGAGTGAAAGCAGCCCGACTCTGTGTATTGAGAATTAATGAAATTAACTTAATCCTTTCCATTAGTGGGCTTTTTGAAAGGCCCCAGATTTAGGCTTGATCTCCGCTGCACCGGCTAATTGCCCAGGTTAATCTCATTAATGCCATTGTGTAGAAGTGGTTAGCAGCTCCTAGTCTTGTCTATTATGCGCCTACTTTGGTCGTGTTAGTTCACATTAGTGGGTGCGATTTCCTCTGTCTAAAGCTCAGATTCATTATTTATGCTTCGAACTGGTTAAGAAGCACTTAAAAAAAAAAATAAACTGCCACATAACCATGCAACGCCCCCCCACTCCAAGTGTTTCTGTAGCAGAATTTGAATCTTGCGTCCCCGGCTCGGAGGACTGAAAGGGCATTGAGGAGTACGTGTTCCTCTGATTTAAGGTTTATGCAGTGAAGCAACAACGTCTTCACTGAGTAACTCAACTATTTTTTCATTATTATTTATTTTCCTAGGTCGCTTGGCGGAACAGGGACGCGCGAATATTGTAAAGCTCTCTCTTCTTTTTCTTTTCTTTCTTCCCTCCTTTTAAAAAGATTTAGACAGGTATCACTTTTTATTTTTAAAACAAGACAAGAGATTCAAATGTTGAAGACCAGTGCCATCTCAAATCCCTGGGTGTGGTAGGTATTCCGATCTGCTTCTGAGCTATCTTGGTGCATATTTATTTTCTTTTTAATCTTTAATTATCTAGCTTAGAAACCGAAACCCATAAAGTTTCAATGCTACAGAAAACTTTGTATTTTGCATGTTCCGCGAATTTTTAAATTGAGACATTTTAAATCCCTAAAACTCTTCCTATTAAGAGGTTTGGCTCTCCTGGTAGCTGGCTCTTGTGATTTGCAGAATACTTCGTCTGTCACGACTGTCCCTGGGAATCCACAGGAGGTGAACTGAATAAGATTAGACTATTTACCCCATCAACTCTCCATCAAAGAAGGTAGGAAATTGTACGCATGAAATGAAAACAAGCCATTAGAGTCCGTTTACGAGGAACACATTATTTTTCCTCAACAAAGAATATCCTCGTTAGCGCTTATCGCGCTTTATCTTTATCCTTCCTTTCCTCGATATTCCAGGATTTAAAACCGCACCTGAGAATGATCCGAAACCTATTTATAGCGAAAGACTCGTATAAACCTTAAAGAAAAAGAATGTCAAAACTAAATTCTCGCTTTATTGATACATCGCAATGTGATTAATTAGCAGCATCGGGTTTTACTTCAATTTATCTGCCTAACCATTTCTTTACGCCTTTGGCACTTAGAACTGAACTTCGAGCAAGTTCTTAAAATTTGATTGAAAGTGAAACTATTTGACAGAGGGTTCGGCGGGTTTTTTGTTAAATTGGGAATTTTTTTTTTCTGTTGATGCATTGAGTGTTGTGGGGGTTTTTTTTGTTGTTTGTTTGTTTGTGGGTGGGCCGGGAGAGGGAGTTTCGGTTTATTGGGGTTTTTTGGTCAGTAATTCCCTGAGCGCAGCCGGTCACGCTGCATGCAGAGCAGCGCCTGCTTAATGCCGCCATCGGGATGCTCGTTCACGTCCCCCGCGGCTCTGCAGCAATGCGCGGCAGCATCCCTCCGCTGGCCTGTGTCCCCCCGGCGGGGAGTGGGGTTCCCGGGAGAGCCAGGCCTGAGGAGAGGCCGGTAGCGGGGGCACGGCCCGTTCCAGCTCGGCTCCGACCCGAGAGGAACATCCCGCGGGTGCCGGGGGGCTCGGGACGGGACAGCGCTCCCCGCCCTCGGGCACCAAGCGCGGCATCCCGCGGAGCCCCGCTCCTGCGGGGGCTCGCAGGTGGGGACGCCGGCCGCCGGGCCGACTTCTGGGGTGTTCAGCATCCCCTGCCTCAGGGCCTCATGTCCGCGCCTGTCCGGCTTCCCCCAGGTGAAAGCGGCTCCGCGGGACGCGAGTGGGGCCCGGAGGAGCCGCGGCGCTGGCGGAGCGCGCCCCGCTCGGGCCGTGCGGGCGCTCGGCGTCCCAAAGAGTTTTCTGCTCCCCTGATGGATGTTCCACCATGCTACAACGCTTACCTTTATTTCTAATTTAGAAATGATATTTTCCAAATAACTCGCCCCCCCCTCCACACCAGTGGGGAAGGTTTCTTTAATTTTGTTTTGCTTTGTTTTAGTCTGAGTCGTTTTGCCGTGAAACCCCCGCGTTTGATTCTCGCTTCGCAAAAGCTGCTCTCGGAGTTTCTCATTTCCCATGCGCTCTTCGCTAACCTGGCAAACGGAAAATTGTGTTAAACAAACAATCAGTTGTCACACAATGTCGGGGTGAAATTGTAATAACAAATGAAACACAAGTAAATTGTGCTGCGTAGTGTTGCTAAGCAATTGTTTGTTACGGGAGGGTGGTCACAGCATGGGTTGAAAGAGGGATCTAAAGAGGAGCATAGCGCCGGGCAGAGCAAGCTGTTAGGTACGAAATACGGTAAACACAGAGCTGATTTTCAATATTATTACCCAAACACGATTTCATACCAAGCAATCACCATACACAAGTCTATTAAAATGCTCTTGTTGAGAAATCGGGCTTCTTTTTTTTCTTATTATTTTAATATATTAAAGAATAATTCCGGGGATGCGAAGCGCACCCGCCGCCTGCCCGGGGGAGTCTTTGCCCGGCCGGAGCTGCCCCGGGACTGCCGGCCGGGGCTCGCCTTGGGCAGCAGGTCCCGGCCACGGCTCCCGCCCCACGCCAGGGGAAACCAGGCTGAACCAGGGCTCGGCGGGATGACCGGCGGCGAAACCCTCTCGGAAACGGCGCTTCGCGGCACATCTCTCTCTCTCTCACTTACAAATGCCATCACCCTGCAGCGTTCCCCACGTTTGTTTCAAATTGATTGCATCATTGCTTCACCAGGAAAAAAAAAGAGTATAATAGTCATACAATGCGCAATTACGGTAATTTGTCCCCAGAATAAACTTATCTTGAACTGATTAGGAGAGTCAGTCATTTGAAAACGAGCAGAAACGCGGTTGGGTTTTTTTCTGAAAGCTTCCCTCTAACAATACCAGCTTCTAAAGTTTTCATTCATATAAACTTTATTAATGAAGATCTTTTATTTAAATGTCAAGGGGATTTGAAATTTAGAGTAAATTATGAAGCATGCATGTCTTGCCAAGTCATGGGTCAAATGCATTTGTGAAAAACTGCTAAAAGAGCATATGGTTTTGAATTTTTCTACAATGACTAGTGTTTAAATAAATTGCTTGTACTGCTTAACTTCATGTATAATTTTGACAGAAATTGGCCTATAGCCTTTTGATATGTAAACATTTCAGGCTTTTATGCGGTATAAAAAGACACTTGCTTTTTGGGATCAGCTAAAGCAGTCACCCTGTAATTCAGAAAACTGGCACCTAACGTTACATTCTTGCTGCATTTCAACTTTCAAGTGGCAGCATAAAGGGGGGAAGGAGTAGGGACATTTCAAAAGCAATTGGAATTAAAAACTGCGAATGAGGTGAGAATGTGCCACTCACTGTCTGATTGAAATGGATAAACCTTAGCACTAAGAGAATTCTCTGTCTTGTTTTCTAAAAAACAACAGAGGAATCAGTGAAAACAGTCTTCAACGTAGCACAGACCTGACTCTCACGTCAAATTAATGCCTTCAAACAAAGTCTGTCTAAAGTACAAATAGGTGTGATGAAGAAAACCCAGATATCCCTTCTGAATTCTGTCAGCTGTTTCTCTCATACAGACTATCTTGGGCTGTAAAAATTGAAACAGACTTTTATACATATAATATTGCATACAATGTATATATACCACAACCCTTTGACACGCCACTCAGCTAGCTTCATGTTCACTTCCATTTTACCAGTTCTTAAGTCTTTTGCAGTTTTTTGCTCCAGTAAACATTCAATTGACTTCGATTAGTGTTTTGTTTTGGGTTATGGTTTGGATTTTTTTGTTTGTTTGTTTGTTTGTATGTTTGGGGTTTTTTTTTTTGGGGGGGGGGGGGTGTGGTTTGGGTTGTATCTTTTTTTCTTGTGAAGAAGAGACTAGAATGTGCTAAGGACTCCAGGATACAGCCCATAAAAGTAGTGGAGTCACTCAGTTTTAAGTCTCCTTAAACTAAAATGATTTTGTACATGTATAAATCCACCAAGCTACTGAATAAATTCATTTATTACTAATATATCTGTCTCACATAAATAAACCTCCTAATGTTGATTAGATGGATAAGCCTAGCACAGTGCTAGACAGAACAGGACCTGGATGGTTGCCTGGTGCCAGACAGCTCAATATGTTTATTTCCTGTGTGCTTTAGCGGGGACTAAGCTGAAGTTGGAAAAAGGTTTAAATGAACTATATAATTTCAATCTGTTACTGTAGTAACACTTGTATTTATTGTATATGTCAGTTAGTCATACACAGAGTTCTCAAGATACACTACCCTCTTTGTTAGTGGTCAGAGGTGATTTTTTTCAGAATTGTAGTGAGTCAACATAGACAAATTCTGTTTCAGACAATTCAAATGCCATAGCAATTTAAAAGCTGGTATGGATTCAGTCTGACTTGATATAAGCTAGTGAAGAAAGTAGAATCTCTTATAGGTTTCCATGAATTTGAACAAAGGCCAAAGAAATTTTTTTGCAGGTTTCATATGTTTTTCAACTAACAGCATACTTGGCAAATGAGGACATATGACATTAATGAGTCAGCAAGAAACATATTTCGTCTAAACAGGGAAATCTGCATCTAAACTGAGCAGATTGTTGTAAAGAAGAATCTTTTGAAGTACTGCATCTTCACAAGGGGACAGTGGGAATACACTTTGGGTCCTTGGCTGCAACTGCAGGAGTCAACAGGAGGATGCCCGGCTACTTGGAAGTTTTGTTTTCCATCAAAAGCATTTTGAGTGAAATACTTTACTCAAAGATACTGTGATCGAACCCATTTAAACTCAGGAAATTGGGATGATCTGGACATCTACATTAATAAAAATTTCATTCCAAGGGATGTGCTGGAGAGGCTGACATAGCAGGTCTGTTGTGCACACATGACTGACCCAGGTTTACAAAGTGGCTCTCAATCGCAGTACAGCCAGCAGCCAAAATTTCTCCTGGAAACTGAACATACTGTAGCAGTGTGCTTACCAGCTTCAAGACTCTAACCTATTAGTACTTTAATTCTTCTCCGTAAGGATGAGCTAATTCTACTTCCCCATGTTATACATACAGTCAGTCACACATAATGGCGGAGAGAGAGATATGTGTGTTCCCTAAAAACACTGTGCATAAGCTGTGCTCATTATGTTATTAGATTACTTTCTATGCCAGGATTTGTACTATTATAAGCTGAATAATTGAAAAAAAAACCAGACAACCAAACAACCAAAAAAAGCCAAAGCACCATTTTCTCTATCGATAAACATAAACCAAACTAAGACTTCTGTTGTTTGTTTACCTTTTTCCAATAACTGAACTAAATTTTTGGATCATCATGTATGACACAGGATTTTAAACCACGATAGATGCTGGGCACACACAGCTACATTTCAATGGAAATTGTGTGTGGTCAGTATTTATCATTTCATCCAAGTATTATTACATTGGCTAAAGATCTTCTCTGTAGTATAAACTGCACATACATAATGCCACCAGAACCTCTCCTCTCTCTGAAAAGGCCCTGGAGGTTACACCTAAAGTAGCTCTTTATTTGTAATGCCAAGAGCCTCAAAAGTCTTTGCAAGGGAGTTAGAGCAACAAAGTCGGCTTTAAAAATGAATAAGTCAACTGCACAAAAGACAGCTACTGCATTGTTTTCTGCGCCATGCACATGATGTATTTTCTGATTTCAATGGTTTTCTGGGAGATTTAGAGTTTGTCAATATGACTGTAGTCTAATCTAACAGTGTTTACTGTGGTGGAACTAGAACTGGAGCCCAATCCCACCGCTATGGAAGTCTACTTCGTACATGCCAGAGATTTTGAATCAGAAGTGAAATACAGAGTATCTTCCAGCTAGAAGTCACATTATCATTTCCAAACACTATATGACTGAAACTTGCTAGACTTTTTTTTAATTGAAGTGCCAGATACATATCATAAGTATGTATCATTTGCATTTTTTATAAATCCAGTAATTAATATTAGTAATGAAGGTCAAAAGTACAAAAATAAAACCAACACATCTATAGTGGAGAAAGATATAATGAAGGGTAACAGATATGAAGTAGGGAAGGCAAATATGCCAGAAAGAATTACAGAAATACTACCTTGGTTAGATGATGTTTTGATAATACCATTGAAATATCACTATAATCTGTTGCAGTGACCAGCGCTTACATTAGGTGAATTACAACATCATCCAGTGAAGCAACTGAAGTGGAAGAGTTATTATATTTACCTACTAATGTTCTCAACTTTAATCTGTGTCTCTATCACGCTGTCAGTAAACCACATTCTCATTTGTGCTCTAATTTAGGCAAAAATAGCCTGTTTCCAACAAAGATCATTCGTAGAATTGAACACAAGACTCAAACCACTAGACAACAGAACTGAAAAGTTGTGTTTATATGACATTATAAAGTTTGGATTTGCTTCTTTTTAGTATTTCTAAATACAATTTAATTTAAAATATACTGAAGTGTTTTGATACTTTCCTGAAAGCCTTCAGAAAATGTTAAATTTATATATGATTAACTTGAAGTCTGGATTAATTTATGGTTATTCTCTTTCTAACTAACCACCTATTTCCAGGACTGGATTTGTGAAGTCCTGTGATACATGTTCTACTAAAAAATTTGCAACATGTACCTTTTATACTTTGAATCTTATCTAATGATACAGGGAATTTTTTATAATTTGGATTATATAATATTTTGGAGCAACAAGTATGTCTTTTGCTCCTATGAATCAGGAATATTATGCCAATATTTATCCATTTGCAGCTGTCTCCAGACACTTTGCCTTTGGGTTTCTATTTTCTTTCTAATTCCTATGCACTGTTTTCTCACAGCCCAGTTCTTCAAAATTTTGTTTTTGAAGGAAACTCTTTCTTTTATGAAAATGTAAACTCAGAGGTTTTTTTTGCTGGATTTGTTCCAAAGTTTTAGTAAGATATGCAAGATCATAGTCTGGGCCTGATGCCTATTTCAAGAGGTCAGCATGCTGTGTACTTAGATAAAATTCTGGACTAGGAACTGAGTAGAGAACATGATGCAGGAGCCAAAAGTCAGGGATATTTCCTTTTTCAGAAGTTTTATCGATTACATCCTCTTTATTTATGTGCTGATGTGGCACAACATGCTTTTGGGAGTGTGGATAAATCCTTATGTGACTTTTGCCATTGGTAAAGACTCTCAGGGAGAGGCAATAATGGCTCTTTTTCCATTCTGCCTCTTGCAGTGGATATATCAACATACATTAGCAACTGATTTGAGGATTAAATGTGCTCAAAACTTGGATGGATGGATGGATGGATGGATATCTGCATTTCTTGGGCCAATTGTTCACTGTGGTTTAGCCCTCAGGGTAGTTAACATGCATTTTTTAACACGTTGAGAAAATCCAGTGGGTATAAGATATTTTAGGAAAGACCCAACCAAAGAAGTCAGTGCATAAAGAATGCTAGTGTACTCTGATATGGGGCACTCTGATCAACTCTGAATTTTCTCATGGAAAAGGTTTATTACTGAGGGTATTTTGAGCCTTTCAGCTATCTCATCATGCTTACTGTGAGCATCTGCATAGTTTGAAGAAGACAGTGAGTTGCAGATGTTTTCCCTACCTTTTTGCGTGCTCTTTGAGAGACACCAAGCTTCCTTTAAGTCCTTAAGACTTCTACCATTTCATGTACAGAAGTGACCCAAAAATAAGAAAAGACATCCCACTTAGGAGTGAATGTCTTATTGAGACTCCAGATGTTTTCAGAACACCAAATTTTAACCCAATAACAGCTCTCACAATAACTGTTTGTACAAAAGTTTTCCTTTCCAAACATTTGAATGTCATGTTGGTTACAAACTTTGCTGTTTTGCACAGGGCATGAAGCATTTCAAACAGCAGCTGGTGACAGCAACATCTAGCCATTTTCATCACTAATTTGGTGCTTTATCTGGAGGGTTTTCTATTTGTGTACCTTTAAATATTGCAAACCCCATGACAAGTGTCATGTGAAGTTCCTGTGTATATTCGTTTTGTAACATACATAAGACAAAAACTTCTAAAAGCTTGGGATAACTTTCAGAACCTTTGTAACCCAACCAATTTTCCAATAGACAGACATATTCTCAGTCTGCCCAAAGCAGGTAGTGCACTGTTTTGGCTTCTTTTGATTGAAAAATATTTTCTTTACAAAGACATCTTGAGGCATCAGTCACCAGATGACTAATGCTTTAGTCTAGCCATTAGAGTTTAAATCCCACTAATTTTAGGTTTTCCTAACCTCAGCCTTTCCTATTTCAGCAAAAGGAGACTGGCCCATGTTGAAACATTAGCAGGATCCAGGGAAACCAGAGAATAACTTTAAGTATTTTGTACAAATATTCCCTAGTCTATATTCTGGCCCCAACAACTGGATTCCTAATTCTAAAATGATTTAAACATGAACATCAAGTTTTGGAAAGAGCTATGTTGAAAGAAATCTGACTTTCTGGTGCACAGAATGCCTTGACTTCAGAACTGGCTGTGGTTAACAAAAGCATGAGCTTGACGTGCCATTTGCTTGCTCTGTCCTCAAAGAGGGAGTGATATACAAACAATCTTCAGACTGTATCTTAAATTTTCTGGACTATATTCCACACTTGGTTGTGCTGCATGTTGTACAGTCTCAAACAAGGCTCAAGGAGAAAAATTAAAACATTCACTCTTAAGCAATCCAGGAGTTAGACTGTGCACAGCAATTCCACTAAAATGCTTTTTCTGAAATCATTGAACTGGTGCTGTCTCTCTATTAAAATACAGATGAGAAAATCTAACAATTGCAAATGCAACACCCTTAATTCTGAAAATGCATTTGAATTTTCTGCCTGCTTACTGCATGTAGAGCAGTTCTGTGCTGAGAGTGACTGCAGTAATGTAGATACTGTTCAAAAAGAGAAAGATCCATGGGACATAAAGTGGCACAATTTTTGTATGCCCCTTCCTGTGGGTTGCTCGAGTCCCATTGACCTGTCCAGTCAATGCAACTTCCCTCTCACCCTCCCTTCTTCTCTGTTAGTCTGGCTGCTGTCTACCTGTCACTTGAAACTGAGGGCTGATTTCAAACACCCTCAAGACTGACTGGTAAAACACATGCTTTTCTCTCATGTGTCATTCACAATATTCATTTAGAGGGATTTAAATGGAGCTTTGCTCTCACAGATTGAAGGAAAGTAAAAGTACAGAAGGAGTCTATTGTTTTGGCACTTGGCTGCATTTTGCAGAGTGATGCAGTGATGCATTGATAAGAAAAAACATGCTATCAGAAACAATTCAGGGTTTTTTTCTGTTAAAGCCACTCATTGCTCTGTGGCACTGTATAAACAGGACAGAGTAAGGGACAGTAAAAGGTGTTTGGGAAAGGGAAACACATTTAGCATTCATGCCATCCTACACAGGACTTTAATATATGAACACATACAAACATATATAGCAATCACTACATTTCAGGCAAGAAGTGAGTGTCAGTGCATTCAAATTTATTGCACTAACAATGCACCAAACAGCAACCACCACAGATTTCCTTGGATATGTCTGACTTTGTGTTGTAATGCTGTGCTTATAATGCACACAAACTCAGAATGCCAACTGCAGAAAGTTGCAGATGCAGGCAGTAATCCTCAGAGGCTTCAGCGAGCAACATGACTTCAGATACGATCACTTCTATAGCACTGGTCTATAAAATCTGCTTTTTTTTTTTTTGCAAGATTAAAATATTATTTAGTGTTCCCAGAGGCAAGTGGGAAAGTTTGCCCACTGCCTAGCCAAGGTGAGAGCTGAGCTGTCTGTCCTTCTTCCCCTCTTCGCTTTGTTTCCTGGGGCTGCTATGAGGCAGGGTAGGTGATCCCTGAGTGACAGGGAAGCTGCAGCAGCTCAAGCCCTTAAACAAGCTACACTGGCAACAAACTAACAGAGAGAGAATTTCAGTAAACCTACATTTCCTTTGGTTTTAACAGGAGTTGGATTAGATTTTAATTCAGATTACATTGCAAATACCTTCCTGTGGGATAACTGGCTAATTGCAAGTCTGGATGAAAACCACAGGACCTCAAGGGTAATTAAAACTCTCAGGAAAGCAGTACTTACTCTTAGGGAAATTACCTTGCTGTTGACACTGGGTGTAAACCACAGGTCCTCCTATTCCTCCTTCAAAAGGGCATTAAAAATGATTGGTAAACATGAAAAGAGCTGAACACTTTATACCATTACAGAAAGCTGTGCTAGACATCCTCCTGTTCAGGGTCCAAAGTGTCACTTTTGTTACTGAATTCTTGTTCTGTACTGACCTTTTAGACCACAGCTACAGTTGTGGTGGTACAACACGTTCTCCAGTAATTTTTTCTACCCCAAGTTGTAGATTATCAATATCATGTTAGTGTGATTTAATTTTAAATACTATTTTGAGACAGTCTTTGCACTAGCTAAGCACAATGAACCACTGATTGCTGATTTAACTATGTTGATTTTAGCTGAATTCAACTCAATTAAGAAAGATTCAAATAAAATTTGGATCAACCCCTCCAGAAAGGAGAGAAATAATACTGGGCCCATACAAGGTTTTGGGTCAGTTTGATTAATCTAGCATAAAAGTAACCCTAAAAATATTTTAGCTGTCAAGCAGATTGGAGAAAGGTATTTTTTATACATTTTAGAGAAAAGCTTTTGGGGGTTACTCTCTGACAATGTATAAGTGGGTTACTTTTAAATGCTGAAAGTATTTAGAGCTACCTTTTATGAGAAGTGGGCCAAAATTGAAAGAACAGATCTGAACTCTTGATTTTGTGGGCTGGAATGTAATTCTCACACCTATTTATCCAGCCTTGCCTGACTTATTACCAGTACTTGAGCCTGAAGAGTGAGCCTACTTTTTACAGCTTTGTTTCCTGATCAGATGCAAAATTGCAATCCATGTATTTTATGGTTTGGAACTAGGCAGAGCCAAAACCTTGTAGAGCACCATTCCACTCAAGACCAAGTATTCTCATCAAGATCACCTAATATCCCAGGTCTTCTTATTTTTTTGAAGATGCTTGTGGGATTTTAACATGATGTAAGTGAAGCATAGCTTAATGCAGAGCTGACACCAGAATCTTCAAACTCTGCCTCTGTCTGTTCCTCCCAGTAGCTGCAACTAGTCTGGAAAACCAGTTGATCTAGTGCCAATTGCTCAGGCAAACAAGCAGTGTTAGCAGTATTTGATTTCTGAGCTTTTTTTAATACTTTTTAAAGCAAGCTATTCATCCCACACACCTTCCAGAAGTTAATTTTTAAACCACCAATTATTTTTTTCCAAACTATATGCGCAGACACCAAAGTAATCCTTACAGTCTTAAAAAACATGGAAATAGAGTGTGTAGGACTTTAAACTGCTTGAGAGACATTTGGGAAAAGAGAATACACATTCTCTGCGAATAAAGGCTAGTTGCTAACTAATACAAACAAATGTAACCTAATCTATCTACAGCAGTACCCTACTGAACACCTTTGCCTCCTATTATACAATTCTGCCACAGCAATAAAATCAACTGTCTGCAACTGTTTTAGTTTCTTGTATGGTTAATACCAATAATGTACTCAAAATTGATGTTTAACAGAGTGAACTGATTTGTTAGAGTGTTAACAGCCACAGACTTTAACTAATAAACAGATCATTAACTGCTGGTAATAAACAACTTGCCAGGATCATTTATTATTTAAGAACATACTTTGTCTTAAGAAAAGATGGCCCACTTAATTCTATCTATGACACCTTTCTGGCTCCCATTCAAAGTGGGAGGCACAGATGAAGCTACAGAGAAACCATGCTGCACACACTAGATCAAAATTAATGAAAAAATACTGGTTTTCATGAGAAAATACTCACAAGAAATATATTAACTCCTTACACTGCTTAATAATTTTTACCCACCTCTTGTTTTTTAATACTGACTCTGTAGGAATCTACTTTATAGTTCTGATAAAAAACTTCTTCTTCCTTCTTTTACCATATGGGATGCCACTGCAGCATACATTTCCTTCTTTGGGTAATGGGAGATACTATTTAAGTATATAAAGAGTTTTCATAATGGAAGAGGAAGGAAGTTAAAGAGAAAAATCATGTAATTTTTGTTACAAAAGAGGAAGGGAAAAAGGTAGCTTGAAATCATTCATTCTCAAAAAGCCTTTTAAAAAGATGAAAAGTTGTAAATACACTACCTAGTTACTCTAGATGATGACTGGAGATTTGGAAGGAATAAGAGAATGTCTTTGTCTCCCCATGGTTTCTAAGCCGTTCCATGTGTAATAAAAGGAAGTCACACAATAAGATTCACTTTGCATATTGGGGTGTTCTAATTTTGTCAATACTTGAAGTTCAACATGGTGGTACCACTATAGTTTCCTTTTGGTTCTCACTTCTAAAATAAGTGATGTGGCACAATGCCAATCTGATTAAAAAGCAGAGACACCTTCTAAGACTGATTATTGCAATAAATTTAAGTTACCAAGCAGACAGATGAAGATTTCATAACCTCTTCCCTGCATTGTTTCAACAACCTTATTAGTAAAGCCCACAAAAATACAACCATATGTTCTGAATAAGAGTGAGAGATGAGGAGTTCAGTGATAGTTTGCTGACATCAGATTTTAGATCAAGAATCACAAAATATCAATTTATTTTCTAGTATATTAGAGCCACCAATATAAATTATGAGATTATTTTTTCTAGGCACTGTGTAAATAAACTGCACAAATACCTCAAAGAAGATACAGGCTGAATGCAAATGCAGTCTCAACCTTTAACAGCCCCGCTGAAATGTACATATAACACTTTAATTGCAGACAGTTGAAGGATGACTTCTATATGCCAGATCTTTACAAGTGAAGAGATGTCATTTAAAGAAAAATTTTCATTGCATTTTTTTTACATCACTGTGGAAGCTCAGGAGAAGGCGTTTTTAATATAATTGTTAAAATAATTCTGACCTTAAACTAATATAATTGCCTATTACTTGCAGTAAGAAAAAAATCCTATATTTGCATGCTGGTTGGAAAATGCTTCTATTTAATTGCTTGGGAAGAAGAATTGCAATTATAGGCATACTGTGCAGGAGGAAATTTGGCTCTTCTACCATATAATAAGATGCATGGCACTCTGCCAGGATGCTGGCTATCCCTGGACATTTGGTGTTCCATATACCAGGAATGTGGAATTGCACTCCTATAAACAGAGAAGGCTTTTTTTTCCAAGGATACAGTAAGACATGATTTTTCTTGAATGAAAAAATGAAAAATTAATGCAACAGTTATGAAGTTGCAAGAGCAGAAACTTTCTTTTTTGCATTTATCACCAGTTGCATTATTCAGCTAATAAGCAGTTAAAGCAGATTACTTGTTACTCTTTCTTATCCCATTTAGGGAAGATGCCAAAAAACCCTTCTGTTTTGTGGGTTTTGAATGTAGTTCTTCTAAATCAGGGCATTACACAAATATTTCCACACAGCAGGATGACTCACATAAATAAGTAATGCAAGACTGGGATTTACTAATCTGTCAGCAACAGTGTATCCAATTAATTCCTCTGTTTATTTAGGTAGGAGTTTTTTGCACTTTATTATCTTCAATCTGTTTGACCATAGGGGAGAGAAGGCCTAGGGAGGGGGAGTGGAAATAGATTTTTGAAGGGAAGCCATAATTAGCTCAATTCTTGGATTGCGTTCAGGAATGTTGTTACTGCTAAATAGCTCCTTAAATGGAGTATTTATAAACTACAGGCAAAGCTGTAATATTAGAAGAGAAGAAAACCCAAAATCAAATATATTTAGATGTACAAGCCCTAGGTTAATGCCCTGGCATGATGACATAATCCAGCTCAAGGGACTGGGAATGAAGAAACTTATTCCTGATGGCAAATCGGTGCATTGCGCACAGCCCTGTTGGAGCCCGTGGAGGGGATCTGGAAACCTTAAGAGTTTGGATCCACCCTGAAGTTCCCTCAAACAGCAAATGACTCTCATGGAGGGGCCACACAGGTCCTTCCCAATGACCCATGTGCACACCTAGATGGAATCCACAGCAATACTGGGGTATCTCTTGTTTACCCACCTCTTCCCCTCCCTCCTGCCCTCTCCAGCAGCCACCCCATACACAGCTTTCCCATGAGGGATTTCCACCCAAATGAGTGGAAAGAAGAAGCATCTGCCTGGGACTGCCAGGCTGCTTTCTGCCTAATTTTCCAGTCCTCTGGTAGCAGGCAATGGGGCTGAGCTCTACCTCAGGGTATCTCCTAGCTACCCTATCTGACAATAAAAATGTGTTTACCATCACCTCCACACAGCCGTGCCCTGTCATGCCCTGGACTCAGCCCCCTTTCTTCAAAGCAGACTTATTTTTTTATCACACACAGACTACATGGTCCAAACCAACTCCCCTGACAGACATTTGGACTTCAACAGGGACAAATTCAGGGCGAAGCAAAATAAATCATTAAGCTATGATGCAGAGGATTTGTGCCAGGCCTCCACACAAGACTAAGTTTAATCATTGCAGATCAGGGTATTTGGGGACAACATCTATTTTGTAACTTCATAAAAAATCAAATAAGTGAGCCATGGCTTGTCCAAAATTTCAAATTATTTTCCACAGTTAAGAATTTTTCATAGAAAAACTTTGCCTGTAAAGTTATATCCCAACGAAGCTTGTTAAATGCTTTTCCAAGGCTATATGTTCTTTATTAAAAATTATAACACTGTCTACCGGACACGGGGAGAAAAGAATCTCTTTTTCAGATTAAGTTCTTGAGAGCTTTCAATAGTGGAAAATATATCTTCCAAATTCTCTCCCAATTTCCATATAACATATCCTCTTCCAAACAGAGACAGTTGTCTCCTAGAGGTGCTACAGTGCATTTATAAATTTCAGGAATACTGTTTCGTTGGCAAATCCATTTCAAATACAGTAAAAACTTAATGAGATTAACTTCTTGGGAATTTAATTGAAAAGTTTAGTTCAATGGAGCAAAACTCAGTGTGTTAATATATTAAGAGTGCAAAACAAAATAAGGGGAAATGGAAAACAGAGAAATTGATAAGCAGTAGACATAGAGACAAAATCAAAAGAGCAGAGAAACAGAGAATCACTGTTTGCACGTGGATGCGAGGGGCTGTGTAAGGCTTTGATCCCACAGTGTGCAAGCCATGCTCCACACAGAGCCTCCAGGAAGGACTTCAAAGGGACCTTGCGGTGCTGGAGCACCTGAGCCCTCCGCGAGGGAGAGCTGGGACAATCTGGCTCTGTGGTTGAATCCCAGCATGGGAAAGAGCTTCGTCCTGGTTACACCAAACAGGTAATCTTAAAAGCTTTTGTCTGTCGTTGCTGCAGGGGTTGGTCTGACCAGCACAAACAGGACTCTGGTGGCAGCCTGACACGCGGTGCACCTTCAGTGCCACCAGCAGCCAGCGTTGCTCAGACCCCCATCACATCTTTCAGCACTTTCCCCGGAGGGAGTGGGGACACAGTGGTACAATATTCCTTTTCTGCAGCATATATACGTACAGGTGTATTTAGGTATGGAATCACAGAATATTCTGAATTGCAATGGACCCACAAGGATCATCAAAGTCCAACTCCTAGAGCAGCTCCATCGCGAAGAGTCACACCAGGTGCCCAAGAGCATTGTCCAAAAGCTTCATGAACTCTGTCTGGCTGGTGTTGTGACCACTGTCCTGGCAAGCCTGTTCCAGTGCCTGGCCACCCTCTGAGTGTGTATATATGTGTGTGCATGTGTGTCTGTGTGTCTGTGAGTGCTTTTAAGTATCTGCCTATGAATTTGTGTATATGTGTGCATATAGAGATATGAGGAAATTTTCTCCTACAATATTCCCTCTGACCATTTTATTTAAGACACAAAACTCATGGGGGAAGGAGGAAGAAGGGTGATGGGAATCAAAAGCCAGTTTCTTAATTGACATTTGTGAAACTTGATGAGTCCAAAGAACATGACATTTCTGACTTCTTCTGAGGAGCTATTGTAATAAATACAGTAGGTTGATCTTCATGTATGCCAGAGAAAATGACCAAAATGCTGTAGCCTGCTCTGTTTGGTTTGGCATTGCCTATACTGCAATTCCAGTTTTAAAAACAAGATATAACTATATTGGTATAATAAAAAACAGTAGAAAGGAAGAGACACATTTTGTTCAAAACCAATTCTACTCAGATAACTGAATTTCTCTATTTCTAGCAAGAATTTATTATTATTATTATTATTATTATTATTATTATTATTATTATTATTATTATAGC
>WBMY01000522.1:22990-83123 GCA_013397315.1 Donacobius atricapilla
CATCCCTCCCGTAGTGCTTCAAGCAAATAAAAAAAATCAGAACTGCATGACTGGAATTCACTACATAGTTGTAAAACCTTTATCTGATATAGATACATGAGCATAAATAGAATGTGGCAGGATCATGAGCTGAGTTAAATATTGATCAGTATAATATAAACATACACAGTTGAATAAATGTTGAAATAACACACTGTAGTAATTTATGAATTTTTCAGTCAAAAGTTATTTCTGAACCGTTTTCGTATTTGAAGACAAACACATTCCTGCATGTGTATTATTTGCAAGCATGTGCTTTTTTGTGCTTCTTGCTGGTTGTTACTCCTTCTTGATGAAAAACCACCGTGGCTACACGGTATTGCTTTTATCCTCTTACTGGAGAACAGAAAACAAGTTCTGCAGGAACCAATATTAGAGTTTTAACTTTTTTTTGGTAAACCCTTCCATTAACACAAATGATTCTGATCACATTTTACTGAATAGGAATTAAAACACTTCAAAGCATCTTTCAAGTGAATCCATTATATCCGTTACCCCTCCCCACCTATTCCTTAGCCATTCCTATGCACTCGGTGCACACAGCCAAAGTTAAAATATTTTCCTATCATGGTACATGACTAATGATTTTTCTAGTTTAGAAATAAAAAACGGCAAACACAGAGTAAGTATCAATTATTAAAAATATTTTATGCAAAATTATGCTAGTATTTCTATATTTTATATTGTTAGATATAGAAATATACCAGGGCTTAAATCTATATTGTCCATAAAAATAGCCTGTTCCCCTCTGGTTTGAGGACACTTGTACCTGTGAAGTCAGTAGTATATGACTAGAATCAGGAGCAGCAAACATAAAGATCTAAAAATTTGTGCTTTGTAGTTATAAGTGTGCACATACATATAAATACACATAACTATTTAATATATTTAGATATATTAAACATTTTTTATCCAGAAACTTTTTATCTGATCTACTGTCAGCCTCAAAACTCAGAAGTTCTTTGTCAGAACTTGAGACAGTTAAGTTTAACTTAAAAACTGAATTTAAAAGTATTTGGCGTTTACCTTTGCTTTAAGTCTTTCGGGCTCCAACTTGCAAAATTTTCTCTGCAGCTACAAAATCTACAGGCATTGCTTTTCAATGAAAGCTGAGACTCACAGGTAATGAGATGTCTCCAGGAGTTGGTGCTCTATGAAAAAACACCAAATGTCATGAGACTTGTAATAAAATGATGAATGTTGGAAGCACTGTTGTAGTCTTGCTTTCAGAATACAATTCTTGTAAAAAGCAAAATAGTTCATGCTAAACCGATTTTTTCATATTAATACCTCTATATTTGGTACTAACACTGGTAGGTTGAGAGTTATTTGTCTGGTTTTTGCATAACAGAGAAATTTACATAGCCATGACAGCAAACTTCAGTTGCTAAAAACTAATTATATATCAAAGACTGAGGAAGGGAAATTGACAATTTTTCTGAAATATGATTCCTGTTTCATCTTACTATGGCTTTGATCTGACTTTTCATCCTAAGGTCTTACCTCACATGACCCTTCTATGGCAGAAGCACAGCATTTCTTCTGAAAGGAGAAAAGTGCTCTGTGGGTGGCAATATTTTCCCAGAAAGGGAAAATGTTGCAAGCTCAAGCCAGGAAGGAAGGAAAAGACATCACACATTTGGAGCTCTACAGGCAATAAATTTATTGTCAATAGTCAGGTTCAAATAGCATCATCTAGGGAAAAGTTCCCAATAGAACCACAGTGTGGATGAGAAAATAATTTTGGTCACTCATGTTCTGACATTTTTATGAATTTAATTTAAGGTGACAAGAAGAGACCTAGTAAAAACGGCTGAATGCCTACCAAAGGGAAAAAACAAATAACCTAAAAGAAAATGAAACACTTTTTTTTAGAAGGAAGTCTTTCATGGCTGTTGGTGTGTTTCTATGTTCCAAGCTAAAAGTATTCATAACAACATTTCAGTAGTGGGACGATAAGAAAAAACAGTCGCAGAAACATTTTGAATAGTCTGATCTGAACTACTTTTAGATTAAGCGTGACGTTGAAGTCTGAACTGAAAACTGAACAAGGTAATTTGGGCTCTCAGTCTGATAAATTTTGTGATTTTGGGCAAGTCAAGTGATTTAGTATTTACTATATTTCTAAGCTCAAATTTGCCGACAGAGGTAACATATTTCTGCATAGAGAAGAAATCTGATGCCTTCAGAAGGGCATCCAGCCTTCTTTACCACCATTGCCTTTGTGTCCTTAAAGGAAGCTGTACTTCGAAAAAAAATATTTCCCTGTCCTTCCTTTTTCTCCCCTCTCCCATTGATGAGTATTTAATGGGATTTTGCAGGAAGGAAAAGATCCTAAGTGGTG
Source organism: Donacobius atricapilla (assembly GCA_013397315.1). NCBI lineage: Eukaryota > Metazoa > Chordata > Aves > Passeriformes > Mimidae > Donacobius > Donacobius atricapilla. Next base: position 25,374 of record WBMY01000522.1, read on the forward strand.
TATTTGAGATTAGGGGCACTCTTTGGGCAAGGAATGATAACCACATGCTGGGCTGTGTTAGTGAGTGCAGTGTGCAACTTGATGGGTGTGATTATTCTTCTCCCTTAGGCACAAGCGTGATCAAACAGAGAGTGCTGTGTCCAGTTTGATGCCCATCAGAATGAGAAAGATTTTGATCTAGTCCAATGGAGGGCCAACAATATTATTAAGGAAATGAAGCACATGATGTACAGGAGAGAAATGGATTTATTTAACCTAGAGAAATGGATTTATTTAACCTAGAGAAAAGAAGGCCTATAGAAAATCTAATTGTTTCCTTTAGCTTCATAGTTATAAAGGAAATGGAGAAAGACCCTTCTCCCAGGTGCTCAGAAGAGGCCAAAAGGCAGCAAAGAAGTTGCAACAAGAGAAATTTCAGTTAGATACAAGAAAAAAATTCCTTGCAAAACTGTTGCCCAGAGAGACTGAGGCATCTGCATACCTGGAGAACTTGATAAAAACCTGAGCAATAAAAGTAGCCCTACTTTGAGTGGGGATATAGATCAGATGTGATTATGATTAATAAAATATTTTCATCCTCAAATAGATGTTTGTTGTTTCTTGAAGCTTTTATTTTTAATTTTATACCACTAGAACAAATCAATTTCCACATTTTTTTCTCCCTTGAAAGCATGATGACGGTATTTGCTTTAAGTGTTACTGCTGAATTTATTGTGCAACCTTCACTGCAGTCCAGGGTGTGATTAAGGTTTTTACAGATATACGTAAGCAAGCTTCAAACTACTGTGCTCAAGATCTTCTAGCTGATCAGTTCAATCAACACAGAGCAACTAACCTTATTCTTCAAATATTTGGAGTAATTCATGATGCTAGTTTTTGCATGTTACCAAGATCATGGATATTATCTAAGGTATCTGGTTTATAATCACACCTTTGTCTGACAAGTGTTAACAAAATCGTTCTGGCACTACCTTCAATACAGGTCTCCCATGAAGAGTGCCTAGAAAATGGGTTCCTGTTTATTTTTGTTGAAGCAGGCCCTTAGGTACTAGGAACAAATAGCTAAGTGGTCTTGTTATAAAGCACTGGCAGTGCTGCATCTTTGTGTGGAGGCTTTAGTTTTGCTTGCCAATTCCAGAGGCAATACATGCTGGCTACTGACTCAACAGTCCAGTTGCCATCATGACACTCTGCTGTTCCGCCTCCTCTAAGGTATCAAAAGGTGTCAGAGGTATCTTCTCAGGAGACTTGGAAAGCTGTGAGGGAAGGCTCAATATCCAGTGAGCAACAGAGGATCTGACATTCCCCAAGTAAGTTGTTGACATGTCCTTCAGGAATAATGTCCTTTAAATTTTGAGAAAAATTAACAAAGAGAAAGAAATTAAAGCATCTGAAGAACCTGTGATGTCATCACTAAGAAGCAGAGATTATTCCAGGAACATGGTGGGGATTGCTCTGGACTACCCAGCCTACCAAATTAGTATTTTTCTTGCTGAGATTATATACAACCTCTAGATATGCGAGTCCTTTGTTTTCCACTGGATAGGGCACTGGATTTGCATCTTTACAGCTTCAGTGGGTGAGATCTGAGGTGCTTTTGAGCTCCTAGGTTTGAGCAATAAAAGGCATTTGAGCAATCAAATGCCTCACTTTTGTAGTAGGACATAGACCTGTGCCTTTTGCAGTGACTGCTCTTGAGGGGGCCCCATACCCAAACAGAGGCCAGCACTGCTCCCAGTGCAGCACAGTGATTTCAGATGATCTGCAGCTCCCCGTCCAGAACCAGGGCTCTTGTCCAACAGCCAGCAAGTCCCTGTGGCCTGCTGGTGAGTCAGCCACTCATAGACCTGAATCCATTGCTGAATGGAACTGCATGCAGGATTCCCCCATACCAATTTAGTCTGAGCAGCAAGCCATTAGAAATCTCAAGCCATGACAGAGATGGGTTCAAAAACTGTTAGATGAACCAAGTGAAATTGTCTGGTGGACAGAAATTATTGGCATCATGAGAAACTGTTAAAGTCCCATGTGTGCACATACTGATCTAGGAGGAAAATGTGACTCAGTGGAAGACCACAGATTGGCTAGCATCATTTCACACCAATCTTATCAAAAGTGATTGTGAACTCTTGATTTAGTTGGGGCCAATTTTAGGGCAAGGACTAGCAATGCATTGCAGTTGTATGAGCCACACTGAACTCTGGTCAAGGCATCAAGTTTCTGAGAGTTGCAGACAAAAACTGAGTTACTGTTGATCAGACTGGATTTTCTCTTTTTTTCTGACTAGCTGTCCAGAATTTTCTGAGTGAATGAATAGCTAGCCATTTTCTCAAGTGAATAAGGTCAAAGTAGATTCTAAGATGTTCCACTTTAGAAATTACTATGATCACTGGATATAAAAACTCTTTTCTTGGTAAATAGTGGCTTTTCTTAGAGGCATAATTCTGAATATCATTTTACTCTTGGTGATGATTAAAATTTCAGATTTCGACACCTTAACAATTGACCTTGATCAAGGTTCTGAATTGCCCGTCATGTGAAAAGAGCTTTAGACACCAAGCAATTATTTAGTGATAGCCATCAGGATAAATATTCACTGAAAAGAAAAATAGAATGAGTGCACATCTCAAATAGCAAGTGCAAAAAATATAATCAAAGTCAAAACTTAATTTGCATGTGTCCACAACTCTGCACTATAACTTTTCCCACCACAATTTCCCTGTATTGGAACACAGCAAAGGTAAAATTTAAGACTTCAAAATAAAATTACATCTTTTCAATAGCTATCATGAAAAGATGAGGATCTGAAATGTAATGTAAAATCAAATCAAATCATATTATAGTGCAAATTCCATTTGCATTTTGCACATTTTAATACCTTGACTGTTTACAAGATAAAGAGACAACATTCCACTTAGATACAGTGTGCTGGTTTGAAAGCAGAACCAGTGAGAGACTCCAAGTCATAATTACAATTTAATAGGAGGGCGGGGGGGGAAGTAAAATAAATGCAATAATATAACCTGACACCCTGTTAGTTAGGGCAATGGCAGCAGTCTGGATGAAGTGGTCTTGTTGAGGCAGTGATCCTGTAGAAAAGTCCGGTAGCTCCTGTCCTCTGGGAATCCCGCGGGGTTAGGGGCCCCCTGTGCTATCCCAGGTTATGTCCAGGTGGGAATTCTCGGCTCCTCCCCATGGGAGGAGTATCCCACAATGGAATGATGTAATTTTATGACTCATGCAATGGGTCCTTGATTGCCCATTAAACAGAGATAACTCCCGGATGGGAGTTACTCATGAGTCATACAGCAGAGCATGAATGGGCCCATTAACAGAACATAGTCCGGAGGGTGGGGACAAGGGGAACACTGCCCCACCTGGTTTCAACAGCTCATGAAGATGGTGATAGAATACATATCTTGGGCATATTTTACATTGTAGCCTAGGACATACAGCTATTTCTGAAATCTGAAAGAAAGCACAATNAAAGACTTATCTCTCTCAAAAAACTAAATGAAAGACTATTTTATTAAGTGATGCTAACTTAAGAGTTCTGATATTTTATCCCTTTGCATTGTTTTTTCGTAAAAAAGTAGATTATTGCTAGAGAAGAAGAGAGGTTGTTTTTGAGAAAGTTTCGTAGTTAGTTTTTTTTTGTTTGTTTACCTTTACTGTATGTTAATAAATCTAACTGTTTCTATTTTGAATTGAACCTGTTTTGCTTTTCTTTTAATCCTATTCCACTAAAATAAAAATTAGACAAATGTAATAACCACTACACTGTTAAATTTTTTACATTGGAAGAAAGCTGATTACAGATTTCGTGTCCCTTTCTTTGTTAAAGAAAGATTTATGAGGTCTCAAATTGAAACTCTTCAAGGTGAAACAGAAACTCTGAAACCACTTTGAAGAATTCATACAAAGAAAAATCCTGTCCATGTGTCAGAGGCTTTTAAATATTCAGCCCAACAGCAGGAAAAGAAGAAAATATCACTCATTGGACATTATAGATCATCACAATATCTCTCTATAGATCAATAGAAAGCATTCCCCTCTTTCAAGCAGCAGCATATGGAATTAGCAATATGCTTTCATATTTAAATATGAGAAAGGCTTCTCTCATAATGCCTTCTTGCATTTCAGTTGAAAAACGCAACCTCTCTACTTATCTGTTTCACTGCACAGGAAGTTTAATTGTCACGGTCGGACACAAAATAGATTGACTCCATGTAGTTGTCAGAAGAGAAAGAAGGCTTTATTTACAATTCCAACAGTTTCTTTTAGATCATGCTGTGCTAAAAAGGTATATTATTGGTCCATCAGACTGACATTTCTCTCCCTTGGTTAAGTAATAGGAAACAACACCTGGAGACAGTTGTTATGGGAAAGGGAACACTGTTCATGTAACCTGTTTTGAGAAACAGAGAGAGATGTTTTGAAAAGAGAAAACTGTTGACAGCTTTCCCTTGGGAAAGGGGCTAGTAAGAGTTAGCAAGCTAAAATTCAGACTCAGAAATGTTGAGCCCACATCTAATGAGTCTGGTGCCATACCTGAATTGTCATTTGCTAAGCAAAAAATTCAGCAGTATGTAATAAAACATTCATACTTCTTGTGGCAGTGAGGGAAATCTCAAGTGTGTATCTCAGTTTGGTGCAGTGATACATAAGAATAGATACAGCTTAAAAAGGGATAAACTCATTGTGTCAGTGAGTTGCTGCTTGCACCCACTGACATAACAGGACAGACTAACATGAAGTGAGGGGCTGGGCCACAGCGTCAACCAGCATGGATGAGTTAATGTGCTTTGTGGTTAGGGGACAATAGATTCCTTTAGTTCTCTCTCCAAGATACCACAGGACAAAACCAAGGAAGTCTCACTCCTGCAGGAGAAGAAAAGAGCAATTATTTTATGCAATGGAGTTCTCTATATTGACATAACAGCAAATAGCTTTAAGTCCAGCCTTGGAAGTCAGAAAAGTGAGGACCATAAAAATATGTATGGCCCCACTGACCAATATGTATTCATGCCTATAGGTAGAGAGAAGGCTGTGAGGGCTCAGAACAGGCCTCTGGTTGAACGTGGGGCATAGGACACTTGGGCTCCAAAAGCACCCTCCACTGAGGTCCCTGCAGTGCTGAGGACAGCTCTCCCTACCTATCCTAGAAAGACGAGGACAATCATTTTAGCAGGGCCTGTAGGGATTGGACAAGGGGTAATATTTTAGACTCAGACAGTGATTTAGATTAGATGTAAGGAAAAAGGTTTTTTTAGAATAAGAGTGAGGGAACATTGGAACAGGTTACCCAGAAAGGTGACAGATGCCCTGTCTCTGGGAACATTCAAAGTCAGGCTGGATGGGGCCCTGCGCAACCTCACCTTGTTGAAGGTGCTCATTGCAGAAGGGTTGGACTAGATGTTTTTAAAGGTCCCTTCCAACCAGTTGTCTTGGTTTGAAAGACAGGTATCTGCTAGGGAGGACAAGACCTCCTTTTGGAATGGAGAATTCAAACCCCCTCCCTTCGAATTATTAAAACTTTGATATTAAGTCAGCTCTCAGGCAAGGATATGGGGATAGGAATAACAGCTCTTTACTAATATGTATAACAAGGCAAACAAACAAACAACAACTACAGCATTAATGATAGACAAAACCAGGAACCACGAGGGGCTTTTGTTTCATAAAAGCCCGGGGCAGTCTGGTCTCGNTTATATGATTAGGTGAAGAACAGGCTATCTCTGAAGCCCCACTCCTGTTGAGGTCTTTAGTACCTCCCCTTAGGCTGCAGAGGAACACCTGTTTGGTACTGAGCTTTCTGAGGACATGCAACATTCATTCTCTGAAAATAACATCATTTCTACAGTGCCCCACTGGCTTTCATCCCCCATCAAAGATTGAAATCCGTTAAGCCTGCCTGCTTCTTCGGGGAGGCCATGTTGCATATCCTCACCCTAAAATGCATCAGCATGGCCAGGAAAGTCCATAATTTTAGGTCTCATTTTCTTGTTGAGCTCCTTATATTTTGCAATGACAAAAACAAGTGATTACAACTACGTGAATGGAAGTTGTGGCAAGATGGAGGTTGGCCTCTTCTCCCAAGTAGCAAGCAATAGGACAAGAGGAAATTTCTTCAAGTTATGCCAGGGAAGGTTTGGGTTGGATATTAGGAAACATTTTGTCACGGAGAGGGTGGTCAAAAATAGAATGGGCTGCCCAGGGCAGTGTCAGATTCACCAGCTCTGAAAGTGTTCCAAAAATGTGTGGATGTGGTACTTAGGAACATGGTTTAGTGGTGGACCTGGCCGTGCTGGGTTAATGGTTGTACTAGAAGTCATTTTCAATCTTAATGCTTCTATAATTCTGTATCTGTTGACACCAGTAAATAATGTTTTCTCAGAGGCACATCTTCAGTTCAGCTTTTTACTTTAAGCCCTTTTCCCTTAGCAATTTCAGTTAATCTGAGGTGTTTTCACTATGATTCATAGACCTACCCTTTACCTGGGACTCTGAAGATGTCTTTTCAAGGTTTTATTTTATTATCTCCCCTAGTCTAAAGACCAGCTCTGTGTGACTGCATCTCCTCCTGTGAAACTGCAACATCATAACTGCATCTGGTCATCCTGGCATTCCTGTGCTCCAAAGGTAAGCTCCTCAGCAAATGTATTTTCTAGAATGCTATGTGAGCTCAGCTCTGCTGAGTTATTCTTCCCCTTCACAGTGGTAAGGCATTGCTATTTTCCTTTACTGCAGTAATTCAACCAATACTCAGTGGATACCCTTTCTCTTTGTCACCCAAGGTACTCCCAACAGGGTAACTTCCCCTTCACTTCTCTGGGCAGCTCAAATATTTTTCTTTGAGTTCTTTCTTTTGGCTTGGATTCAAATAATCTGACCAAGAACAAAGACTTTTTTGAAATGAAGGATGAGAACACTTCAAATTAATTTTTCTAAAACCTCATCATAATGGGCTACCTAATTAACATAACTCATGGTTTTTACATCCCGCATAAGTTCTCTGTAGCGATGTTTTGCCTGCTGCCAGCTGAGCTGCCCTTTGCAAGAAAGTATCTCACTTATCAGTCCCAAGCAGTGAATAAAATTTTGGCAAAGTTTATCTGCAGGACCATATACAACCACACAACACACAAATGAATATTTGTGCTTTGCATATGTTAAACCTTATTATCCATCTACATTTATTCCCACTTTTCCCTACTGATTTGCTGTACTAGTAGGTTAAATCCACATAATCTCTGAGTCTGTGATTATAAAATAAGACAAGGACACAAGAACAACAATATTACCTGCTGCATGGTCTTTAAGACTTATGTAAAATTCCTGAAAGTGGGAATATTTCTGCAGAAAATGGCAGAATCTGTTTATGATATTTATCTGGATCCTCCACTATGCTAACAACGTGCTCAGTTAAACTCTGTGAAGTTGCACCATTGCAGGAAACATTCAAGTTCAAGAGTTTGTCCTTCTAAACTGAATTGTTAGAGTTTGTTTCTGTTCATTTTCATCAGTCACAAGAATTGTTTCTAAACATTAAAAGTGTATAAACTAACTTTTAATTTAAAACACTCCTGCAGAAAAGTGACCAAGGAAAATAGCTATTCCATGCACAATAGTGACACAGTGACTTACAATGACTAATTAATGAGAACACCTGGAGTATCTTTCAGAGCTAAACTGGAAACAAAATACTGGAGATTAGGTTTTCAAGCTACTGGTGGTCCCAACTAATCTCTTTCAGGTGTAAACCACAGTGTACATGGAAAGCAAATTCTGACTCATTCCTGCAAGACAGGAGGTCTTCGGCCTAATAATTGCAGTATGTAGTTTCCATAAAATTTACGAGGTTGGCTTTAAATTTTAGTAGTGGCAGGCCTGCAATAAATGCCAATGAGGTCCATCAAAATGAGTATTTGTGTGTGTCCTCATAAAAATAGATCAACCTTTTTAACAGACTCCATGCAGAGGAATTTGTATAATTACAACACGTATCTACAGCTTTAGAGTTCTTTCCACACCAAAACCAACATGCTAAGTCATAAATGCAGAGGAAAAATAAACACAGGAACATAATAAAAGAGATTTGGTTGGGTTAAGTCACTCCGTCTCAGCTGCCATGTTGTAGCTAACAGAATTTCCACTAGGGGTGGGCAAAGGGATTATTTTCCCTGTTTGCCAGCTCTCCCCTCACCTTTGCCTCTTGCACTCTTGGGGATGGCAAACAAGTCTGTTCACATAAAGAAAAGGAAAGGGCCAACCAAAAAGGAGGAAGGGTCCCACCACACATACATACATAAATTTCCAGACCATGGGTTAACTCTTATCACGCTGGTCTTGATAGAAATGCTCAACAAGGAATGAGAGATACTGGGCAGCCCAAAAGAAAGGACAAATTAAATTTGCATGTTGTGCATTGTGTCTATAACTTGCCAGTTCCATGGTCACAGCTGAATTGTCAACTCCAAGTAATAAAATATGGTTTAGGTCTGAGATTCCCCTCCATGCCAAGTTTCCACAGAGTTCAGCTAAAGTGGAAAGGCGGTTATGATTCACTGATTCTCTCCCCAGCCCAACCACAGCTCTCATCCTCATGAATTATCCACCAGCAGGGAAGAACTGGAGCATTATGTGTCACATACAATCCACATCCAAGACTACCTCTGCTGCCAGGGACAAGACCCACAAAGCATGGAACCTGGGGTGCCTGGAGGGATGAGGGGCAGAAGCCAGGGAAAATACTACTTGGAGGCCTGGATGCATTTTAGGATAGTGTTTTTCCTAATAGGAGTGGGATGGGGGTTTATAATTGTTTATAGACCTAAAAACACAGATGGGCATTTAGTGAGATTTTCAAAAATTCCTATGACTTTTATGGGAGTTAGGAGATGTTAAAAGATCAAGAGGCACCTTTAGTTTTCAAGTATTTTTAAAGGGTCTGGTCTAAAAATCAGCTAGTGCTTTCCAAATTGGCCTTGTTCTTGAGCAATTTCCATTGCCATAGCATTGCATTGTTTTAAATGGACTTAATTCCACTTTTGAGTAACAGCCAGAAAAGAGAGACTATGTGTGGGGCTCAGTTTGATTTATTTTAGGCATCTGAAAATGAAGGGTGAGAGTCTCAGGTAGTTGCTGATCTGCCTATTGAGAGAGCAGTCACATTGGAAAGGGATGAGTCTACCCCTGGAGGTGCCTGTCTCTCTCCCTTGACCACAGAGGCAGCACAAGCTCAGATTAGACATCTAATTTGTAACAGCTGAAGCCAGATGAGACGAACTCCTCCTCCTCCTCCAGTGACTTCGCCAAAGGCACACAGAAAACAATGGGAGAGCAAAACACTGAATTCAGCCTCCCAAACCTCTAGACAGGGTTTAATCACTGAACTGAGCTTCCCTCTTGAGAGGAGATATTGGATACCCTTGCCAAAACAAACCCAATTGGTACACTATAGAAAGCAATGAAAATTGTGCTGACCAGTAAGTACAGAGTTGGGAGCTGCAGGGAACAAAAGGGTCATACCCAAGCTTAAGGGCTTTCCCCACAGATTAACCAGTTCACAAGAGCTGTGGCACCACAGATATGCAGAGGCTGCAGCCACCCAGGGAAGTACAGAGATACAGGACTGCCTGGGCATGGGACCTGACAACAGGAATCCAGAAGCAAAACTAGTTTCAGCCAACAAGCTGTGCTAGTTTCTTGTGACATATCTATCTCACTACCCTGATCAAGGTCAAAAAGCACACATTTTTCTCTTAAAAATATAACTGTTAATAATAAGGAAGAATAACTGGCAACACTTCAAAATCCTAGTGAAAGCGGAAGATAGTCTGAAGTTTCGCAACACAACACAATGCTAAATCATGGTGAGGCACATGAAGGAATAGCTCTCTAAAAACAGTGCAGACAAATGTATTTGTATAAAAATTTTCTGTTTCATTTGAAATTTTTATCTTTTTTTCATTTCAACAGTTCATTACTCATTCTGATGAGGAAACTGTTTCCCACTAGTGAACGCTGAACCTTATGACAAAAAAGGTTTTAAATACACTTAAGAGGAGATGTTCTTTCTTGAAAGATTTCTTACACTACCTTCCAGTTTTTAAATAATAAAAAAATAACCAATAACACAACTTCTCATTATAAAACCAGATGATTCAAAAAGTAATTGCTTCAAAAGTTATAGTAGAAAGATGTAAACTGCTTCTAATGTCTATGAAAGGCAAGGAAAGCCTTTCAAAGAGTCTCCTAGTTATACACTATTTCTTGCTCTCCTTGTGCTGTAGATCTTGCCATATAACACTTCTCAGGCTACTCGCCCCTCATGCTTTTTAAATGACATTGGAGAATAAAAAGCAGTTAAGCATCTACAAGAACCACAAATGTTTGCCTTAATGATAAAGTCACTGGCAAAGTCCTAGCTGGTGTCAGTCTGGCCAGGCCTTTACTCCAACCGTGGCTTACAAGATGCCAGGCAGAGCACAGGCACAGACTGCAGACATGCCCTTCAAGACTAGGGTCTGGCAGCAGCTAGATGGCTTTGCCAATAAATTTATTATGGTCTTATGAACATTTATTATGGTCACACTGGATCTCAGAGGCTCAGTGTGATATGCAGTTACTCTTGTTCCAGTCACAAAACCAGCAACCAGCAATTTAATGTTATTTGTGTTTCAGTTTTCCTTGTGGCTCTGTACGGCTTTGATGTTGGGAATGCTCTTGGTCATGGCAGCACCCGATCAATGCCTCTTCAAGGTGCAAACTCCTGCCTTCAGTCTAGCCTTGCAAACAGCTGGAAAATTTACTCATCTTTTAACTTTCTGCAGGACAGTTTGCTACACAAAAGCTTCAGTAGAGTTTGTGCTAGCTATTGTCAACACATAAAAATGGGCAGCGCCCCAGAAGGTTTATGAAAAAATAGACAAAAAGCTGTCAAGTAGACAAAATAGGATTTCACTTTCAGACCCAAGTAGCTAAACAAATGTTATGGCCTTCTGGGTTTTTCCATAAGAAGGAACTGGCAATCTTTGGGTGTTTCCTTGACCGACCTGAGGAACCTGTAAAGCACCATGCTTTGGGAGGCCAGGAGTGCAGGAGGCAGCTCTCAAAATGTTGCCCGGTGAGCACTTTGCCAAAAATCTTGTCCATTTTCCCTGCTTCTCACAGACCTGACCCAGACACTTATTTTGGCCGACAAAGCTCTGAATATTTTTGCCTCTTTTCCTAGGTTATTTTCCCTGCTTCTCCTTCCCAGACACCAACCAGCTGTCAGCAGCACCCTAGGCCAGCCCCAAGTGTTGTTTCAGCAACCTTTGCCCACATTTGTTTCTGAGAAGCCCTTAACTTATGCCACCATGGCAGTAGCATTCAAAGCAGAGCTTTGAAGGATTTTAGCCCCAGTATCTGTCACCAACAAGACAGTGCCCTGGTGCCTTGAACCTAAGCAAACTGGATGGTATTGGAAGGTGAATTCTCACCTATTTCACTCCCTTGTAAATTTACCTTTTCATAATAACAGAAGTAATTCTGGGTCAATGGGGCATGTCCTAAGTGTGTGTAAAGAATTAATCTAATTGCTATATATCCAGAACAGATTTGGCTTAATTAAATAATGATATTGTAACTTTCACAGCTCTGCACCAGTCTAGCCAGTTGCCAGCTACAGTGACCGCTGTACATGAAAAACCATCACTCCTCAGTACCACTGCTCCTTTAAAGTGAGGTTTTCTTTCCAGCATATTCTGGAGCCTACTGGTAGCTCAATAAAACAGCTTGCTGTGTCTCCAGATCCTAAATTTCTTTTTTTTCTTTTATGTACTCATACAAGTAACTAAATTTTTTTCTGAATTTTTGATTTAAATGCCATGTATTTTTCAGAAAATATGAAAGCTTTTAAAATATGAAAGCTATGGAGCAAGGCAGAGAGGTCAAGGGCTTCCACCACCAGGGAAAACCTTGGTAAGGAGCCAAGTGCCAACACTCCATCAGTGGTTTTTCCCCTAGAGCTGCCATCATAATGCAAATTCCTATGGCCCTGTTTAGTGACACAGGCTTTGCACCTGAAATGGTGTAACAGGGGAAGGAGGAGGAGAGGAGACCTGGTGTCTGTCATGTCTAACAGGTTGTCCACACAAAGCCATCAGCATTGCTCACTCACAGCCTGGACTGCATTTTAGCAAGTGAGCTGAGAATGAAAGGTTTTCTGTTCCCACTGGAAACCCTCAGAGCCATCATTCACCCTATCATATGTTCACTATCAGAAACTCCTCTTCAAAGCTGAACAAAAACTACTGTGCTGCATATAATTGACGAAGTTAATTGTATGCAGCATATTTCCTCTACCATAAATATTCCCAAACACCATTTGTTTCTGGATTTCACTGTTCTCTTAACTAAAGAACAGCTACATTATTGTTTCATCTGTAGCCCAACTGTTTTCTTTACATTTTACCACTAAATTGAATCTACTGCCAGTAATCTAATTTACATTTAAAATGCACAATATGCCAACATGACCAGACTTCAATAAAATTTTTACTAAAACTCATAAATGCCTTGATTCTGGTGTTTATAGAAATTTTAGACTTTTCATTCCCTGAATGTTATGTCGCTAGCATCCTGAAATCATTCCCATATGAAGTAAGAAACATTCTTAGATTCAGGCTGTGTCAGGAAATACAAAATATAATATCACTTGCCATTGCTCTCAAAATAAAGATTTGTCATCTCCCAACAAAATTATTTGGTTGGCATGTGCAGCCCACTGTACCATGGGATATTAACTCCACTCACCTGCTGTTGTTATTGATACAGCACATCTTCTTCCCTGCATTTCAGATTACAAAATTTTCTTACCATCCTTGCTTCATTTATTTTTTTCTTCTTGTGCACACAATTTCTTCATTTCAAAATACTGCAGAATCCTTCAGGTGTCTTATGAACACTCTCCATCACCACTGAATGTACCCAGAGGCATCTTTCCTGAGTACCTGCCTGACAGTACCAGGAAGGTCATTTCCCAGAGGTTTAAATTACATTTCTCAATTGGATACTGGTTGTCAAATTTGTAAGTTTGGCAAAACAAAAATTATTAGAGGTTCAGGTAAAACTGGAACAAGAATTCAGGGTGGTCTTCTTTTTTTTGTTTGCTTGGGCTTTTGTTTGGGGTTTTTTTGTTGTTGGTTTTTTTTTTTTAGGTTTTTAATGTGAAAATGGATTATGTAGTAGACACAGCTCAGTTTTGTACTTACTAAACATTATGATTTCTTTTTTTAAAACAGTATTTTTGGGGTACTAGGCTAAGTGAAGGTTTTAAAAGAAAAAATTGAAAGCAAATACATTTGCTTCTTATTAAAACTCTTTTTTCTCTTGCTTTGAAACAAAAGTGGTGGGATGTGTGTAGGCAGGCACATGTTCATACAAAAGGAATTAGAAAGGGTTGAGTTTTTTGAATCAAGCCCTCATTATAGCCCCAAGCCTGTATGAGTTCAAGAAGCATTTGGACAATGCCTTCAGACACGTGGTATGACTCTTGACTCCTGGTCCCTGTGCAGGGCCAGGGGTTGGACTCCATGATCCTGAAAGGCCCTTTCTAGCTGAGTAAATTCTATGATTCTGTGATTTTCCCTTTTTGTTTTGTTTTCATTATTTTCCTTCAGCAACCGAGCCAGTTATAAATTACTTCTGAAATTCTATTCATAGTACTTATTTATATCCTTCAGCTAATCTTTGATTGTCCAAATCCTTTCTTGTTTGATTGTTTGTGCTTGTCAGAAATTCACAAGCTACAGCAGTATGAGGATCAGTGGCCACCTCTTCAGCACAATCATAACTTCAGTCAGTGTCCACAAGCTGTTCTACAGAGTGGAGACTCTAATCCAAAGACTTTTACTTATTTAAACTTCTTTATTGTAGAATCATAGAACAGGGACCCTAAAGATCACCTGTTTCCAGCCTCTCTGCCACAGGCAGGAATACCTTTGACTAGATCGGTTGCTTGAGGCCCCATCCAGCCTGGCCTTGAACACTTCCAGGGATGGGACATCCACAGCTTTTTCTGGGTAACTTCTCGCCCTACCACCCTCACAGTAACAAATTGCCTACTAATATCTAATACAAAACTCTAATCTTTTAGTTCAAAGCCATTCTCGCTTGTCCTATCACTATCTGCCCATGTAAAAAATTCTCTCATCCTTTTTTATAAGCCTTCCTTAAGTACTTAAGTCTCATTTTGTAGTTAGGGCCAAATATGGATTCTTGCCTCCTAACTATTGGCTGAGAGAGCACACTGGGTCATATTTTACTTTTCATCTCATCTCATCACATCTCGAAAATTTAGTATTTATATGCTGTTATTACCCTGTGGAAGGAGAAAGTATAATCAAAAGTTTGTCTAATTCAGAGTGGCAAAAAGCTGAAGAGATGTAAACTAAGACACATGCTCCTCTGTGCTTAGATATTGGGATTATAGTTGCTTTAGGTAGATTACAAGGTTGCAGCTGCCTCTTTCAAGGGTAAATCAGACTCCTCTGGATCTATTTGCTGTTTCACACCTAAATGCATATAATCAGCTTGCAGAAAACCTAGCTGTACATTATACTGCTTTGAAATATCAGTTCAAGTATGATTATGCTTTCATATATTGGTGCTGAGCATTGACTTCTAAGGGGTTAAATTTTGCACTTGGGTGCATGCATCTAAAAGACACGGCTTGGTTCTGAATAAAGAAAAAAGTGAGGACAACTAGTTTTATGCACAACACACCATTGCTCAAGCTATATTCTTTTCTCAGGAAATTTTAATGGGATTTTTGTGTACAATAGGATTGTTGTACTCCAGGGTGCAACTATTTATGTAAATATAATCATGCTATTTATGTAAGAAATTCAAAAGTTTACAGTAAGAATCAAGAACAATTTCATCCTGAAGAAGTAATCATTTAATTGAGAATGCAGAGTTAAGGTTTAATGTTTCCTTTTTTCCTTTTCCAAGTGGTTTTTGCTAGCATTCTTACTACACTCAGAGTTACATAAAGTAAATATATATCGTAGCCAAGTCAAAACTGCAATGCCAACAGAAAGCAATACCCCACACCTGCTGAGAAAATTTCCCTTCTCAGTGCCTTACTTTTGCAAAAGCCCTTGTTGGGACATGGAAGCCTTTGATTGTGCTGCCTGATAAGCAAGCACCACAGCCTTTGTGAAAACTGAAGCAATCAGCACAGTACTAGGAGAGCAATACCAGGCAGTTAAATTCATGTTTAGAGCTACCCAGGAGATGGTGGTTTGGGGGCTTTTGGCCAATTTTTAAAATCTAAAATTAAAATTTCAAATGTATGCTCTTATCCATCTAGTCTATGCAACAACATCATAAATCTGGTGCGTGTTTACCCTGAATCACAGTGTGGACATGACACAAAGTATGGGGTCCATCTGCTCAAAACTCTTCACTTGCTCCATTCATGTCCTGAGGACCAAGCTGCCCGGCTGTGGTCTATGTCTCCTCTGCAGGATGTCAGTGGTGATGTCTCTGCACCTTAAAATGGTACCCTGGACAGAGGATTGACAACAGGACATGGCTGGCTACGAGATGGAGACCTTCCAGTGTCTGGGGAGCATAGCAAGGCAAAAAAAACCCTTGAGGGTGTTAAACCAAAAAGAAAAACTTCCTTCCTTTCTAACCATCTGCAGACTTAGTTTTGATACAAGTTTTCCAAGCAAGGCATTGAGGAAATGTTACATTAAAAGTTTTAAGAAGAAGTGTGACTACCCCACCAAGGGCCAGAGACAGACAATTTTTGAATTGACAAAGAGAATTAAACTTACAGCATGACTCTGTGGATGTCCAGTTACTGAGGGGTTATTGAGAGGAAATTGAGTGAACTTAATGCATTTAATAGAAATGGATTATTAGAGAAAAACTCTCTTTTTCAGAGGCTCTAGACTCCCACTTGTACAGGAGTACTAGTAGTAGAAGCAGCTGCTGAAGACTCCAGCACTAATAAACTACTGGTTGAAGGACAACATGTGACAGAAAAGTACAATTAGATTGGTTTGGAATTTTTTACACAGACTGTGAACCCTAGCAGAAACATTTCCTAAAAAAACCTTTAGCAATAGTCTAAATTTCTGAGTAAATTTAGCTAAATGACATGTTTCAGTACAGTCAGCTTGAAAAGTCAGACGTCCAAACTCAAAGTGCATAGGTCTCATTTGTGAGCCTGGGAAATGGTAACTCTGGAGGGATTTGAGGAACTTTGTGGATATTCAGACAAACATCATCTCCACCACTGACTCTAGTCCTCCGCTGGAATGGGTAGTGTTGGGGCAACTGAATGAGAGGTTGTAAAATCCTATGCCTGGGCACCCAGACAAGCACAAAGTTTTCCAAGCTACTTCTGTCAAATACCCATACAGGCCACACACATATGATGACAGGCTTTGTCAGTTTTGGAGAGGCAAACTGTACAAGATGAATCCTGACATTTAAATCTCAAAATGAGACTCATTCACCTTGTGAGGGGATGCAGACTCTGTAAGGGAAAACGGATACAGGAATGTCACCATGCTGTGGGAGGCCTTCTAACACTGGAAACTGAAAACCAAGATTAGAAGGTTGGGTTTGGATTCTTTTCCTAAAATACATGCTGCAGCTCAGCTAGCGTTGTTACTGGTCTTGGAACGGCAGTCAAGCAGTCACAGCGCATTATCACGGCGGTCTCCTTTGGCTATGGAAATCTCTGAAGACAAGCAAAACACAAATGGGCCAGAGGCTTATTTTGTCTAAAACTCAACAATTTCAATACATACATATCCCATAATTAATTTGACTTCATGCGTAGCACATGTCCTGCTGTCAGTCTATCCTGGGGCCAGGGGCAGAGACACTGCCATGCCCAGCATCTCATTCCAGTCCAGCACACCTCTCCATCTTGATAGAAGAGCTTCCAGTATTAAAGTCTCAGACTAGGGCCATTTAATTGAGCAAAAAAATTTATATTATTCTGAATTCTGTGGCTGTTGTTTAACCTGCAGACTGAGAAATTCACCATGAGAGTCAGAACAGGATTCAGACTGATTGTCTGTGAAAAGCCAGTATCCTGAGGAGACGGAGAAGTCTTTCAAGGTTGTTGGTGTTAATGAGACTGACATACAGCTAAGCACTACTGGCTGTATCCAGCAGAGGGAAGCAGCAAAAAGAGAGCTATATTGACTGATTTATCATTTTAACAATCACATAATAGAATAACTACTTACTGCCTAAAGAAATATATTCATAAAAGGTAGCTACAGCCTAAGTCCCATCAGGCAGATTTGTTCATTTCTATCCAGTGACTAAGACCATGTAAAAGTGAGACATTTCATTAGACAGAGATGTTTCCTCTGAACCTGTTGAACATTTTAATATAACCTCAAATCACTGCAAGGAACAAATAATCCCTAAAGATGATACTAAACCTGCACTTTTTACCTGCCCCTGTAAAATTGAAAGAAAAAGTAACAGTACCACTATTGTGATTCACACATAATTGAGTGTGCCAACTAATAATCTTTAATATCCACTGCTGACAGGATGGAATTAACTGCATTTTTCCCTGTCCAACTTTCATTTTTTTCCTTGTGGTGTAAGCCAGTATCTAATCCCATCCTTATATCATTTTGGCTATATTAACTCAATTGAGGAGAAAGTACTTAGCCTAAAGCACGTTAGGGTGAGACCTTGAAATAACAATGTTTACACAAGCTAAAGATGTCTTTTGTTGAAGTGCTCCACTGATGCTTGCCAACAAAAGCTTTTCATGCGCGAAAGAGTCAATACTGAATTATAGTTAAGCCATGTAATAATTATCCTCATTAGACGTAACCAGAGCATGGATAGGATGCATTCAGAGTTATAAACTCTGCTAATACTCAGGAAGCATATTCTATATGTAATTTAATAATCTTGGAAATAAATACACAAGTCTTTCTGTCTTTTAGCACAAGATCTATTTAAAGCAGAGAGGCAATTCACAGTGAGAAAACCAATTTTTTCATTATTTATTTTTTACTTAATCTGGAGGAAGATTTTGAATATGGTATTTAGGTGAGTGTAACAGGGCTTCCTGAGAGAAGGAGAGCTAGGACACACTGGCCACCACTTCTCAGGTGTATCATCCTGGTGGGAAGATGGGCATGGGTGGGAACTTCTATCCTGAGCAAGGCTGTGCAGGTCTGGGCTAGTGTTGTCTCTGTCTTCTCCTGAAGCAGGTGGGAGACTCCTCATGGAAAGATGCCTTGAGTGTACTGAAGTCTCATCTTTTCTGTCCCCAGCTCATAATTCCATATTTTTCTTGACTTACCCCTGACAATTTTTGGAGACCCTTTGAGTGCTTTCAGCAGCCAAGGTGGTTTTAGCACAAATTTCTAACTTTTAAGTTCTGGCTAGAGGCTGCCAAACCACTTCTCAGGCAATTTCTGTCCATGCTCATGGCAACACAGTGGTAAGGAACTGTGGGCTCAGTATTTCGATATTTTAGCTTGCTAACCATTGCTAGCTCCCAAAACAGGGAAAGATGTTACCAGTTTCTTTTTCAAAACATCTCTCTCCATTTCTCAAAACAGGTTAAGTAAACAGTGTTCCCTTTCCCATAACTGTCCCCAGGTGTTATTTCCTATTACTTAACCAATGGAGAGAAATGTCAGTCCAATGGACCAATAATAGACATTTTTAGTGCAGCATGTTATAAAAGAAACTGTTGGAATTATAAATAAAGCCTTCTTTCTCTTCTGAAAACTATATGGAGTCAATCTATTTCATGTCCTACCGTGACAAGGGACTGACTATTCCTCCCATCCCAATCCCAGACCAGTTGCTCTTTCTTGCTTTCCCCAGTTCTACCATTCACTGTCTGCATGTTTGTCAATTGACAATCTAGGCAGGTGACCTTAAAAACTTCATCTCAAAACATGTACAGGGGGAAGAGGATGGTAGAGAGCCTTTTTATTGATCTGTTCTACAACAATTCGACAAGGTGAGGAGAAACAGACAGGACAGAGGGGTGGTGGTGATTCTCTGCCCTGTTACTGCTTTCAGCACCCCCATACTGGCAAGCATGGCAACCATCTCACCGTGTTACTCACCCTGTGAAACCCCCTGATTCCACTGTGGGAAGCATAGCTGCTCTTTTCCCTGGGATTTTCCTCCCTCAGGACTGGACACCTGGCTTGGCTGCCTGAATAGAGCATCAAACCCAAGGAGAGGCTGGAGTCCCAGAATCAACTGGAGCTCTGATTCTCCTTGAACAACCCTCTTACAACGTCTCTGAATTTGCTGCTTCTTTTATTACAGGGGATAATATTACTTCCCTATCACTGAATTAACCAGCTGTGTCTGAAAGCATGAAAACATCACGTTTTCCTCTTCAACATTTAAATTTGATGCCATTCTGTGAACAAAACTATCCAGAAAAATTAGCTTTTGGAGGCTGAGAAACTTTGAGAGACAGGAGGCTCCTTCAGTGCTGCTTTGATCAGGACTCAGGAGAGCCCAGCAGACCAATGGATAAGATGTCAGATCTTATCCATACCTTGCCTCATCTGTTCCAACCCTGCTGAACACAGCAAGAGGCATGCCAGTGAGAGGTCCATGGCAAGGATACTGGGTAGTGAGACTTTATGTACATAAATATTTCTAAATAAAGGGGCCAAACAAAGGCAGCAGCGCAGGTAGCTCACTAGGACCTACAGCATTCATCTCATGGATGGCACAATCCATGGGTGAAAACCGGTTGTTTTTGATAAGTCAGCCTCCCGCATTTGAGACAGTGGCAAAAATCCCACAACTACAAAGAGATGAGATTCTGCTCCTTTCTAGTGATGCAACACTGACATAACTATCAAAGCTGGTGACAGTGTACTGGTGTGGCAATAATATAACTCTAAGCCTACCAAGGTACAGGGAAGCAGACAGGATGTGAAAAAAAATTGGTTAATGGATTTATTTTTCCAAAGATTATTTACCGACTTCTGGCAAATTGCAGAGTTATTTTAAAAAGACAGATTTTTCAACTATTGACATGGCTCACAGTGATAAAGTAATCAACATTTCTCAGAATATTATGAAAAAGGCCTACGGTCCATGGAAAAGTCATTCAAAACAACTGGTGTAAGAATGTGTTTGTGTAGAATGAACATTTTTAAGCAATGAGGCCAGAACACTAAATTAAATATCCCATATTTTAAGTTTTTATTGCAAAATATTTTGTAGTGACATTCAAAGTTATCAAATTTGAGGAGTGATATAAATAAGACCTAACCTCCATGCTATTAAATTAAGCTGCTGCCAACATTATTATTGGCAGTAAAATTACTTTGATTGCTATCAGCTATAATCAAATATCGGAAAAACTTGGAATGCTGATATGTTCCACGGTAGTATGTTCTGAAATAGTCATTAAAAAGGAAAGTTCTGACATGACATATCTCTTTAAAATTATGCTCCACAGTAGCAGATAAATAGCATAATGAATTCTTGGGTTGCTGCAGCCTATGTGTTTAAGCTCAAGTTATTATTTTATTTCCATTTGTCTTTTGAACAGTTTAATGTTGTAAGTAAGACACAGCTCAATATACTGAATTATTTTCAAGCCTGTGGAGTGCAGATGCCTAACACAGCAGTTCTGGAGAAATCTCTCCCAGCTCTAGCCAGGACATGCATGCCAAAACAGAGAGGGCAGCTCTCCAGCACCCCGATCAGCCTGGTCCACCCAAGTCCTGCCCAAGGACAGGGTAAATCTCTGCTCATAGCCCGAGGCTGGGTTAATTCTTTCCATGAGGAGCCACTCCAACACACCAGCAATGAAAGGCAGAGCAGTACAGAGCAGAGCAAAGTGGCACAGCTTGAAGGGAAGAATCGGTGTGTGAACCCTGGGGTGTCTGCTCTGTCACCACATAGTCAGGCTTCAGGCAAAAACTGCACACCGACCTTGGGCTAAGCCTGAGGTTTGTTCCACTTGTGGCTTTCATAGAAACCAAGAGAACATGGGCTGAGACCATAAACACAGCTGGATACCGAGGGTTGTTCCTTCCCTGGCAGGAACACCACAGCAAAGTCTTCCCCCAGCCCCAGGACATCCACCTCCCCTCCTCACAGGGACACTTCCCCCCAGGATCCCTAAAGGCAGAGAGCAAGGGCCAGGACACACTGAGTCAGGGCAGCAGCCGCAGGGGATGTTCAAGTTCATTCCACACTCAACCTTACAAGGGAAATCACAGGGCTGGGTCACTTCCCAGCTCCACAAAGCCACACTACTGAATCAACAGGGGAGAGAAAAAAAAAAAAAAGTCTTCATAAAACAAATCCTACAGGATTTCCTCACGGTAATCCTCTACCCAGAGTGAAGTACCTGCATTGCTTTAGTCACCTGCTGTTTTGAGGTGACTAAATGACTTACTCAGTTATTTCCCTCACGTATTCTGGAAAAACAAAGGGTTGCCTCCAGATACTCCGTCTCAGTTAGAAGTGGAAGCTAAAATTCTCCCCAAGGCTCATGCTTTGTCATGGAATTTCAGAAAGATGCAGAATTAACTGCTTCCTTGCACTTGGACTACACCACAGACAGCTTTTTGCCCCTGCAAAACTTAGTGTGAAACCACTGCAGTGACAGCTGGGATTTTCAGAGGGGTTGCATGAGACTGTGCCTCTAAGTGCCTTGGAAAATCTCAGTTTGAACACAAATGACAATCAATTAATTTGATGTGAAAAGAGGTTGTCCTTTACAAAATATGCTTGTGCCAATTATGCTCTATAATCTCACCTCCAGTGGTAGAATAGCTTTCCTTTCCCAGACTATACTCAATGTATGCCATAAAAATTTCATCAGATAGTGGAAATGCAGTGTACTATGAGACAACAAATGTCAGAGAGAGCCAAATTCCATCTCAGAATAATTCTACAATAGTTGCTAGAAATAGAATTAGAATTAGAAATAGCATGTACATTTAACAGTTATTGTTTTTTATTAAGTGTATCAAGAATGTTGAAAGAACAAGTGTTATTTTATGTAAGTGTTAAGGAAAGTGGTAGATAAAATGTTACTTCTAAATTAATTTTATCAGTTGACCCTCTTCTTCAAAATCATAAAAGGCTGAAATACGAAGTTGCATTTTATGGATCCAGCAGGTCTCGGACACGAGGTGCAGCGGGAGCAGCTGGTCCCCCCTCGCCAGCGGGGGTGAGGGAGGGGCTGGCCCCGCGGCCTGGGCATCCTGGCAGCTCACCTGGGAGGTGGCTCCTGACAGGGGGGTTGAACGAGCGGCAGCCAGCCACAGCCTTCTGCCCCTGCTCACCCAGCTGGACCCGGCTGACCATCTCACAGCACCCGAGCAGCCAGTCCTGCTGCTTTAAAGGATGGGCGGAAATGGGGAAGCGGCGGATGGCAGTATGTTCTTTGCACTACTCAGTATTAAAAGATTTTCTTTACATTTTGAAAAGGCAGCTTATATCTGATCTCATCACATGAAGGGACAAAATATGCCACTTTCAGTTATGTCACTGCATGTTGTGTAAGAAAGCACAGACATTAACAGAGCCACAGCCAAGCATCAGTGCATCTGCATTCTTTGTCTGCAGCCCAGGCTTTTCCTGCCTCACAGTGACAGGATCAGGGAAGAATTTTCTGTGACTAATTAGGTTTTAACTTGCCAGAGAGAACATGGACATTGGCAGTCTATGGTATAATAGTGAAGCGAAGTTTGAACTAGATTGAACTTAATTTCCTTTTCACTGAAAGGAAAGAAAGATTAATGAAATATCCCCAAATCCATCCTGTTAGCTTTTATTAAATCAGCAAATGAAATTTAACCTCCAATTCTGTTATAAAATCTTTTCCTGTAGATTAAGTTTCTGCAAACATAAATGAAAAAGACATACTCTACCCTGCAACATTTTAGATATGAAAATTACATTACTTCAATCAACATCAATGTAACTTTAGGCAAACGCCGTATTAAGAAGCAATTATTTCTTGTGTTTCTTTTCACAATGCTCCCTAGATTCTATGAAATGCCAGAACTTTGCTAGTCTTTTCTGAAAACCACTTGCTGATATTCCAACATGACCTTGTTCTTTCAGCTGGTCGGACAGAGTTAACTCTTCAAGTATATAATGTTTTCTTTTATTAATGTCATACTTTTTTTCTGAGGCATTCTAACTCATGTTTCTCTCCCACCTTCTCTACTGCTTCTGGGCTCTAGCTATTGCATTAACACCCAGCCTTACCACTCTTCTCCTAAGCATCTCACTGAAGTTGACAGAGTGACATCAGGAAAACCCAGCATCCTTCACCTCAGCAGATGGAGACAGGCACTCAGGTGTTCTTTTTGGAGAATCAGGAAAGTGTGATGCCTAAGCTTGGTTCTGGTCAAAACCTTGAAGGACTAGAGGAGGTGACATCTGTTTGGAGTATCCATAAATGCATGGCAAGGTCTATACCTTAGAAGCTATTTACTTGCAAGTGTTAAAACAAATGAGTTGGGAAGTGGGGCTCTGCTGTTTCTCACCGGTGAGTAAGGCAGAGCTGTAAAAATGAGTGTAATGAGCCCAGGCTGCATGGGGACCGCCTCCGCCCTGCTGCCTGCACACCAGGCCCTCATCCTGCTGCGGGGTCAGACTAGAGGTTTGAGGGCCCTGGTGTGCTGCTACAAAGGGCAGAGCCATGCAGAACCTCACCTCTCAAAATGCAGTCCTGTACTACCCCCAGGTGAGTGTTTCCACCATGCCAAATGAACCCTGCCAAATCCAAGCCTTTGGAAAGCACAGGGCTCTGCAGGGGGAGAAGTGTCACTGCCTTAGAAGTTAAAACATTAACACTGTTTACGTCAACCCGCAGTGCTTGGTACTGCACAAGACAATATGAAACTATATAAAATATTTGCAATGATTGCCAAGAAAGCAGATGCTGCCAATACTCCAGAGCACATCCTCTGGAACTGATTACTTCTAATCCCTTAGAAAATGTATAAATAAAATGATGCCAAGACTGATGGACAAGCCAGGGCACCTACTCATGTTTCTAACATACTGCTTTCCCTCCACCCCTTTCCCTTCTGTGTACAAAATGCTCTCCTTTTTTAGTAACTTAAGTTGACAATCATCAAAAGAAATCAAACTGTATATAAACAAACATTGTGAAGCATGTCACAGTATGTCAGAAATTATAGAAATCTACTAGAAGTCTGTAAAACAAGTATTTAAATCTTTTAGTAATGTTTAGTAGAATGCTTATTTAACTTACTAGCAAGAATGCATTTAACAGGAACACCAGAGGCGTTTACCCTTAGTATTAGCTGCTCAATCACATAGCCTAATCCCAGAGGCCTAATCTGCGTGTTAGTGGGAACACAGCAATTATCTACATTCATTAGAAATTAGAAAGGGGGAAGGTGGGGAGAAAATCTCAATGGGTAGATAATTAGTTTCACATACTCTCATTGTTTGCATGCGGCCAAATCCATATTGCTATTGAAGTCAAAGGAGCTTTTACTAGCCGGTCCTGCCTTTTCTTGCTGTCCAGACCACCAGCTATGATCATTAGAACTGCTTGTCTTAGGCAAGGAGACACAAGCTTGTTCTAGCCTTAAATATATTAGAATGGTCTTTCTTTCTCATGAGTGTCTAGTAAGCTAGAGTAAGTGGATTTCAATAGCCTGCTTGTTGGTAACTGCAGCTGGTGCCTGCTTTGGGTTCTTTATTTTGTGCTTAACACAATACTGCTTTAGAACAGATGGATTTAGCAAAGCTTGCTAAGATACTAAATAAGAGTAGGGTGTTCCTAAAGCAGCTGGACACAAATTGAGTAAACATATAATGGAAGACCGGTTCTTTCATTCTCCATTCCCTAATAAAGATGTAATGATTTATCATATAGCTGGAGAACTGACATTCCTCTCAATCAAAAGGTAGTTTTACGCCTTACTATGAGTCATTTATGGCTGATCCCAGGCAGGGGGAGAGAACAGGCTAGTCTTGCAGCCTGATTTCTGCAAGCTCATTATAATTACAGCTGTCCTCAAGCTGAAGAATTCAGACATATATCGTGTCTCAAAGTTTTACTGTAGGTCTTTGTAGCAGCAGATCTGTGTTCATTCTCAGTCAGTGTAGCAATAAGATGTTCCATGGTATTCTGTATTGTTATAATCTTGGTTTACTAATTACAGAAATTGGTTAAATCAGTTTTATTGAGGGTCTTTGGACTTTTCCAGTCACTCCAAGTGACCAGGAAACTGTCCATGATGCATCTACAAATACCTATTCTAAGTTCAGGTCAGAGAGTGCTATTTAGAGATGTTCTGTCTTTATTAATTCACCATAGATATAAATCTTAGGTGATTTCTAGCATGAAAAGCATGGCTAATGCTCGCAATTCTCTTTGCTTTGAGAACATACATTGAATTAAATCTTACTTGAAGGTCAGCTGACAAAGTCTGTATACAAGCAGCAAAAATGCTGCTTGAGCACAACTGATCCTGAGTCTGAGCTGCAAAATGGAGAAAATCACCTCCTTATGAGATTCACCTTCTCAGCCCAGTGTCCTTTGAAGGCCTCTTCTACACAAGGCAAAGGACAAGTGCTGTGATGAGAGGAGGTTAGAACCAAGCAGGGTATGATGGATCTAAACAAAACTACGTTCAAGGAAGGGTTTAATGCTGGTTGCATTGTGGCTGCAGAAACTGAGGTGTCTGCAGAGACCTGGAAGTGTCTCTGAAGTCATTAAGTGACTCCTGAGGAAAAGACTGCAGCTTTTCAATCCATCTGCAAAGGACTCTCAATTATGGCAAAGACCAGTTACTTCAATTTTACTATAAGAGAAAATAGGGAGTGGTGGAGGAAACAAAAGGTTGCAGAATGTTGCCGTGCTGCACAGAAGCTGAAGGATCACTTCCCTGTATACTGCAACGTCCAGCAGGGCCCTCTGCTGTATGAAACCTTGGTAGACATTTCATCCCCAAGTGCTTGGTGACAAAAAAAGTAAAATAGGAAGAACCAGAACAAATTCTAACCTTGAGTTCATTTTCAGAAGGAGATCAGGGAGATTTTTTAAAAATACATGTAGGATCACAAGATAATTTGGTTTGGAAGAGGCCTCAGGAAGTCATGTAATCCAGCCTCCTAGTAACATCCCTACCACACAGATGTGTATCCCCTTTTACAGAGAGAAACTCCTTGTAATAGGGAAACAAATAATTAAAAGGATAGCTTTAATCAAGATTTACCTTTTCCTGGCTTGATGTTTCTACAATTAAAACAGGCAGTAAAAGGCCACTCTGTGATGACAAGGAGGTGCAAAAATGTCAAAGGCAAGGACTGAAACAAAAATTTATTGGGGTAAATGGTTTGAAACAGAGCAATTAATTTATGAGGAAAAATCTGATATAACTTTGGAAGATCTTTAGTGGGAAGCTACTGAAACAGAGCCACCAAGTAGGAAGACAAACTCCTTCCAAGGATCTCAAAAGCACGTACCATCTGCATGGCAGAAAACAGTAATTGAATATGCTTCCTGGAGAAAATGTGAAGAGCTCAGTAAGAGCTCCTATCCAAAATGTGTGTTGTTCTTCCTTGCTTTCTGGGTGGCGGTGGTTCAGCTTTCTCATGTATCCACTCAGCCTCAGACAGAAACTCATTATTATGTAAAATACAACATGCAAACTCAGAATCTAAAACCCTATAATCTTAAAATCCAGCATATGGAAAATGTAAATGGGCGGTGTGGTGTGAGAAGCTGTTTTCATCTACTTCTGCCAGCAGTTGATGCCCAGAAGAAGAAAAGAAAGCTTTGTTTATGTGCCATCCTTACACCAAAACAATTTCCAAAGAGCTGTTATGTGTCCCAAGTCAGGCCATTGATTGTTTTATTCAGAAACCTTTCAAAGCACAGCTGCAACAGTGTGAGGAAATGAATTTAAATAATTTTTTTGAAATAGTTTTGTTCTGTCTATGGACATGGATACAAACCCACAGGCATCCATCTTGTATCTACTGCCATCTTGCAACTAAAGCTAATTAATTATGTGAATGAGATGGGAGGGAAGTGGGGGTGAATCCTGGCTCCTTCTCCTGACAGTGCCTCATCCTCAGGCGAAGGCAACAGGGGAGAGGATGACAATCTCCTAAAACCACGAATCTGAGCAGGGCATGGGGGTCACCACTGAAAGAGCTTTGGCCACAGCTGAATGATGGCCAGGGAGAGGTTCTGGGAGCAGAGCAGGTGATCCAGCTGCATGGGACCCAGAGCCATGGGGCACAGAAAGACGGCAGCATGCAGTGGGATTTAGAGGAGCCTGTGGGGCCAGGGAATGGCAGCTTGGGCAGAAGGAAGGGATTTTTCATGACAGCTGGAGAGTAGAACTTGGTGGAGATAGCAAAGGGTCTCAGAGTTAAGTGACACGTCTCTTTATTAGGAACCTCTACCCCTGGTACACAAATCTGCCTTAAACAGTAACATTATGAGACAGCTATTGTTTCAAGAAGCTCTAAAATGCAGCTGCATAACATATCTAAAGGAATGCTGCTGTAAGCATACAAAGTAATAAACTTCAGACAGTATACTCCCACAAAGCGCCTGGGCTCTAGCAGTAAAGACAATGATGCAAGAACTGGTTGAAAGTATCCATAAAATTACAAATGCAGGAGCCTCCATACTTCCGCTGCTACAAGACACACAGCCTTAAAGGACACAGACCAAGATTATAAGTATCATTGCTGTAGCTACAACAGCATTTAATAATCAATCTCATTTCATGTTTAAAGATCTCTCATAGGTTTTTAATTAAACTTTAGAGGATCCAAATGATAGGTTTTGCTGTTGCACAGTAGATGTTTACCATGAGATTAATTCTGGTTGATTGATGTGCATGTGCTCAAGCCGGTTCAGAATACGCTGCTTACAAGGCATGCAAAATCTATTTGTCCTGTAGCATACCTCAGCCACAATTAGCTGTCATGAATTTCTTTTCATGGAAGGGCTACCTACTTTAATTATCTTTATAGCGCCAGGTGAACTGGTTCAGCAATTATTACATTCCACTCAAATCTTTGTCCGTATTTAGATTTAAAAAAATTTCAAAATTAGCCTAAGAAAATGAGACTTGTGCAGTCATACTGTTTCTGTGTTTGTGTCTGTTTGCATGTCCCTGCATTGGAGCTTTTGATCCCCTTAGCACTTTGCAGTGTGGAGAGGTCTCTAAAACACTACTTTTCTGTTTTTCATGCAAACAGGCAACCTGGAGAACCCAAACTCCAGGTTTTTTTCCTCAGCGCAAGAAAAGTTGCCTTATTAGAGACCAGAAAATCTACATGTGAAAGATAATATATAACTATCCTCAGTCACAAGAACTATTTCATAGGAATATAGGGTATTTCAGGTAGGCAGTGCCCTCAGAAGGGATCTTTTACAATACCCTAGGCAAAGACATGAAGCCAGAACAGATTGCTCAGGTCTTTGCCCAGACAAGTTTGGAGAACCTCTGAGAATGAAGACTGCACAGACCCTCCAAGCAACCTGTCCCACCACTTATTGTCCTCACAGGGAGAAAACGCTTCCCTGCGCCCAGTGTGAACCCCTCTGGTTCCCATGTACACTGTTGCCTCCTGTCCTCCCACCCTGCAGCGTTGAGCACAGCCTGGCTTCGTCTTCTCTGTGACCTCCCTGCAGGTACCAGGGGTAGCTCTGTGGTCCCCTGAAGTTGTCCTCTGGCTGAACAAGCCCTGGTCCCACAGCTTGTCCTCAGTGGGTCTGTGCCCACCATCACTACAGGTCCTTTCCCACAGAGCTACTCAGCTGGGCAGTGCCAGCCCAGATCTCTGCCAGGGGTCTGCCTCCCCAGGAGGCAGTGCCTTGTCTTTGCCCTTGACTGAAACGCCAAGAACTGTATGAAATACGAGCCAGTGGCCACCCTGCTGCTGGTGTCAGAGCCTGGCCGTGTGGGATAGTCCAGCTGTGCTGTGCTGCAGCTGGAGTCTGGTGGCTTCCCAGCACACCAAGACCAATACAGGACATCTGCTCCCAGACAGAATGTTAACTAGGCTGTCTCTCATTTCTGTGGTCAGAGCCACAGCATGGGACCATTTTAATGTCTACTTACTTTAGACATATTTTGAAGGCAAAATTTTGCCTTCACCACTTGGCAGAGGTTAGGAAATGGACTGACACAGGCTCATCTCTTGCCAGCCTGCCTTTGCAGGACAGGACACACACTAAGATTTTCACCATGACCAGCATGTATTGCCCAGAGATGCAGGCCAAGAGAAGACAGAAGCAGGTTCCAGATTCAGAGTAAACCAAAGGAAATTGTACTTTGTAAACATGTAGGTAAGTGCCAAAAGTTAACCCAGGTTCAGGCAGCAAGTAGATAAAAGAGAAAAATTCACAGACACCGTATGAGAAAGTTTCTGTCTCAAAAAATCCCTCATCCAAATATCACTGGTAGATGAGATTGCGTTTTGTGAAATATTTTTCCTTGTTTGTGTACATGTTTTACTTCCTAGACATCTGAGGTTGGCCTCCAAACAGAAGAGACACCTGTGATTGGCCTGGCACAGTGTGATTGTGCCTAAACTGAGCCAGCACACAGGATTCACACAGATGGATGCCTGAATCACCCCTGCTACTGAAGAGCCCTTCCATGTCCTCCCATAGCATCCACTTTCTCTCCATCTCCCAGGAACGGTGACCGTGCAGGCAGCCTCCCAGACCTTGTCCCATGATCAAACAACACAGCACAAGATCACACCCCTATCCATGTAATAGGGGTTAAAGCTTCATTCCCATTTAGGCAGTAATTTAGGCTGTAAAAATCCCAGAAGCTACACAGTTTCAAATGGGACCAGAAGCCTGAGTCTTCAGTGGGCTGGTTCTCACTTTATCAATGCTTTCTTTAAATATATGTAGTAATGACTTGCTGAAAAACTAGACTATTTAACATTGTTTTGAAGTTCAGGCTGTCTTCAAGGCCCTTACCTTCAATTCACATGTTGTAAGCCTTTTGAGTCTGGGATTAATAATAAATATTATTCTCTGCATCCTTATTTTGTGCTTAACTTAATAACAGAAAATGTAATAGCCTTATGAAAACAATAGATGAGTTTTCAAACCAAATTAACATGATACAAGTTCACAGGTCACTAAAACAGTTGTTTTATCTGGAAACCTTCCATGCAAACAGATAAAACTACATTTAATTCAGCAACTTCACTGTAAACTTAAATCAAAGATGACTACTTCTTGCCTAGGGGTGCAGCCTTCCTGGTAATAAATGCCTTCCTCTTGTTATTATTTTAGAAAAAGAAAAAGAGATATGAGAACCCTATCACAGAGTTTAAAGTATGTCCAAGTCAGCCATGACCAAAGCTTAACTCTTAGAGCAGCCCTCTATCACCAAGGAGAAAATCGGGCCAGATGTATCATATTATTTTATTATTCTAACAGCAAATTTTATGTTTAAGGTAAACCCATCCATTTCTCCTCCTCCTCCACCTATATACCTTTTATACCACCCCTCAACACCCCAGTCTGATTCCACAATTTATTTGGGTCTATAATGTAAACAGTAAGAGCTGTGTATACAATGAGAAAAAACAATAACCCTAAAATTTTACTCTCATTTTACATTTTCTTGAATAGTCTTAGAGCTTTGCCCTGAAGGAAAAAATGAAGAAAGTTTGATAATGGCAGAAGAGCCATTTGTAATTCAGGACTGGAATTTGCATTCAACAAATGGTTTATTGCTCCCAGTCAAAGGGTATTGATTCCCTCATTTCTTGGAAAAGGGAAAAAAAGTTGCTCTGGTATCCAGGATGTCACATATCTGCCTACCCACAGGCATTTGTCTGTCCATCAGCCAAGGAGAAACAACTGCCCACTGGCAAATAGACAGTGCAGTTTGACAGACATCAAGGCTGATTCATCCAAGGACTAAAGCAGGCAAATATTTTGTGGATGGCAGTTGAAGGAGCTCCCGCCTGTCGCAGCCTTGCGCAGTGCTCCTGGCCTGTCCTGCACAGCTGAGGAGTCCACATCTGAATGCATGGCCATGCTGACCAGCATGTCCTGGGAGGACTGAGTTGGACAGCCCTCAGCCTCAGAGGGGATTCTCTCCGGGTTTCCAAGCACCATGCCAGAACAGAGGAGCAAGAACAAGGTTGGAGGAGAACCTGTGCGAAGCGAACATGTGAACACCTGCATTCTTTTGGTGCAGTTTGGCAAACCAGCTTGATGATCATGTGAATGTGCAACTCCACCCTCTTCTCCAGGAGCTTTCGAAGAGCTCAGAGGAGTATGTGAAGATGTAAGAATCCACATATGTCCATATTCTCCATAACTCTCATATTCCAGTAAATTTCTCTGTGCAACAGCCCTTTAGCAGATTTTTAGAAACAACCTCACAGCTTTGTGACCATGCAGCCAGTGTCACAAAACAAAGGTTATAGCCCTCCTAAATTAGAACCATCACATTTTTATTTAAAGAGGGCTTCAAAATTTAAGGCTGTTTTTCTGCTTTGTTCATACTCTTAAAACACTGAAACATGCTACCCATTAAAATCATTACCTCTGAAATAGTCTCATTAAAAAAAGAACTGCTTATTTCTGTACCTCAAAGTTAGGACATTCATTATTTTTAAAATTCTGTGAAACATCTACTCCTAATTCATAATTAATTGACCTTTTCAGAAGACTCCATAAGAGCAGATCTTGGATGAGTACAGAATTGCACAGTGAAATTGAGCACTTTGGCTTTCCCCAAAGAAAGGCTGATCATGTGACCAGCAGCTGTGACAGAGCAGGATCCTTATATAATGTAAAATTTAGTAATAATTACCTTTTCCTGGGCTCCTCAATAAAATAACAACTAAATTATATCGTAGAAGAAAAAGCAAGTTAGTTTTTTCTTTGCAAAGATTTAAAAAACAGTAAAGATTCAGGAAAAAGAAAAGAAGTTGAAGAATGAATGAAAAAAAAATACTTCAAATAAAAAAATATAGCTTTTGTACAATCATACTTCCCAGATGCACAGAGCAGCTTGCAGTTTAGAATTACTAGGAACAATTAAAATGAAACAATAACAAATGTGTAGTTCAAAAGCGAGGCAATCGCCTTTCCTTCCCTCTTCCTTCTCTCAGCCTGTAGCCAATCCGAAGACCACAAAGAAGTTTGTGCCCTGCAGGCAGGTTATGAAGTTATGAAACACGGGAGAGAAAGCCACCTCAGGTTCACACCAAAATGCATCTCAGTGCAGGCTTCCAGGCACAGGAGAGATTTTGTGGTCAGCATCAAAACTGCTAAAAATAGGCATTTCTTCCATTTACCCTTCCAAAGTGCAACCTTCTTGAGTCTAGAGAAAAAGCAGCAAGCCACCCCTATTATACACAGGAGAAAGGTTAGAAAATGTTTGGATTGGTTGAACAAGTAGAAGCAATAAGGAATAGTTATCAACACCAGGAGACTCCTCTGGAACAAGGAAAGAAAGATGTGACAAGAGCTACCAGCTGGAAGAGGAGACAGGACGAGTGATGACAGGACCTAAAATGGTTTGCAGTTGCTTCTGGGCTGCTGCAGCCACTCTCTGCTATATTTAAAGAGCCAATGGCCAGAACAGCCTGTTGGGGAAATATTCCTCTCACTGAGGCACTCCTGCACTAGAGGATGTTGTTGTTCATCAGGGGGAGGCCTTGGGAATCCATTTTAAACTAAAGGGCTGCTGCTATGGAATAATATATCCAGTGATGAACCCCAGCAGATTTATCTTGTCAATTTTTTTTCTCTGAGCAACACAGGCTGAAAAAACAGCTCCTAAATTTTGGGTACAGAGAGCTACAGAGATTATACAGTCATACATCACCAGTGGCACTTTCCTAGCCCTGTTCTGTGCCAGTCCTGAGGTGTTCGTACTCTTCACTCAGCACTTTTCTGTGGTACTCTCTGGCAAGATCTTAATTTCCACTGAGCACCCCAGAGCCACATGGCAGCTCTGGAAGCACACAGCTTTTAGCTCTGGAGTCCCTCAGGCAATTCCCACTGTGGTCAGTAGGGCAGGCGCTATCACATGGACACAGACCAGGACTTCACAGTCTTGCATGGGGCAGTCAGCTCCTTCATCAGGACAAATAATGTGTGAGATGAAAGCATGTGTTCCTCTGCCTATGGAACATCCTTATTTCTACTGGGCATGTGTGAAACTGAAATATGAGCACAACAGGGCTACAGCTTTTCTTCTCTTGCACCACTTGAGTTAGAATATATCCCAAGGCAGCTTGGTTTTGGCCGTTTCCTCTTCTCTCCACTCATTTTTCTGGCATTTCTATTTCTTTTCCTAATCAAAATCTCCAAGGCTGGAACAGCAGGAAGTAGTGAGAACTGTGGCAGTCTCAAATCTCAGCTAGTGATGAGGAAGCAAAGTGTAGGGTGAATGCTGTTTGCTGTATTCCATGCCTGCCCAACACCACAAAAGTTCAAGGATTCAAGCTGTGACCTGTTCTGCTTAGATTTTAAGCTGGGGTGGCATGCTGAAGCAGCATGAAGGGCTTGAATTTGACAGCAGAGAAACTTCAGGAGCATTTCTTACGAAGGTTGTGCTCAAGATGGCAGAAACCTCAATCTTTTGGCCGTCTTCCCAAGAGGAACTGGCTAAATTAAGGCCCCTTTCAGTTGTGGATATAACCCTAAACCAAAACCACAGGGATCTGATTCAAAATCTGCCTGCCTGGAATTGAGGCAGCTGGAATTCAAAGACTTTCAAAAAGAAGGTTCGGGCTTGCAAAGGAAAACCTAAATTTGTCAAACCCAAACAAACACACCTCAGCAGTGAGCTCTGAGCCCATCCTCTGCCTTTCGAGGTCTTGCATTCCTCACATCCCTCTGAAAACACAGGGTAGTCCTGCTTTCCAAGTGCCTGTTTGCATGGAGACAAGACAGGATGGAAAGAGTTGATTGTGGGTATCATTTTACTTTACAGAGGCCAGCACTGCCCAGGCAGCAGTGGCAGGTGGAGGATGCACTGCAGAGCAGCAGGGGTGCCCCTCAGCTTGCTCAGGCACTGGCAGTGAACATCCTCTGCTCAGAGAGCTTCATGGGGAGCTCAGCTGCTGAACTTCTCCCTAAAGCCCACAGGTTGTAACACAGACAAGAAGTATTCTCACCCACCTGAACTCTATAAACTAACAGTGAGTTTGACCCAGATTTCTCAGTCTTGTTCGTCAGGCATAGCTGGACTGAAGAGGAAGGAAACTAACAACAAAAACAACAACAAACCACCACCANTGCCTTGCTGCAGCTTTGTTAAAAATGTACTTTGGAAGCAGTTTAGGAAAGGGCATGTGGCTGCCCTTACAGCCCCCTAGGGATGCTGTGCTTGTGGGAAGTGCAGTGATGTTGGATGAAGTCTGCATAGCTCTAAATCTGCTGCAAACACCCTTCTGGGTCAGAGCCAGGTGAGAGCCAGGGCTGAGGTATAGAGTTGGAGGTCACATCTTTATATCCATGCAGGAGGGCATGGAGTCATCTTTTTTTAATCTCAAACTGATGGCCCTGACATCAAATGCAATGCACCCTTCTTTTTATTAAACAAAGTACTTGTACTCCAGAAGGCTGAAAATATATATCTCAGTTGCAAGTCTCCATTTTGCCCTGTGGGGACCATTACTAGCTGCAGTTAGGGACAGACCTGCCCCAAATCTGCTGTGTGTATTTCAAACATACCCCAGGCTCTCTTTTCCAAGCAGCAGATGCAAGCAGGGTGAGAATATGGGTTCAGCCTCTATTTCAACTTGGACTCATTCCCCATATTTCCACTTGGATCTATTTCTAATTTTAACTACATCCATTATAACAGTTAGGCTTTGCTTTGCCTTTTTTAAAATTGTGAGACTCTCAGCTCCACAAACAGCCTTTGACATGTCTGAGTTAATGTGAAAGCACACCAGGGTATTTATGTCTCCACAGACAAGGGTGAAAAGGCCAAATGCAGCTGCTGAAACTCTCACCTGATGTGAGGGGAGTGACGTTTCAGTGACAAAGTGACTTTAACACAGGACCTGCAGTCCAACAGCCTGTTGCAATCCTCTTTAGCCTGTTGTTCTGCCAAAGTCTGATCCGGAAGAGCACCCAGGGCAGCAGCAGCTCCTTAAGGGAATCACAGAATTCGAGTGGCCAACACGCAACATCATTAAACAAACAAGCATAAGGGAACATCCCTTCTGGGGAGGGTATTATGACAGCTCCCCCTAACCAAATTCCCTTGGGCTGCAGGACTGTACCCATAATGATTGTCTGACTATAAAACCTGTCTCTTGAGTTCAGTCTAATTAGAAATCTGAGGCAGAAAATGACTTAATTTTTTTTTTTTTTTTATTCAAGTACATGCACTAAACACATCCAATATGCACAGGAAACTACAAAGAACTTTATATTCTTTATATTGTCCTGTGCAAAGTGTTACAGAGACTTTGCTAGGATACTTTCCAGCAATTTATAAAATAAATAAAAATATTTATTTAAAAAAACCCAGTCCTGAATAACAAATATGATCCATTATTACACAGCTCAGTAAATGCAGTACATATATACAGTAAATACAAAGTGAATTTACTGATGTACTGTCCAATAACCACTCAATATGGTCTGATTGATCCAACTTTTCTCACATCTCTTATCTTCTAGGACCATGTTTTTATGGCAGGGGCCACCTCTTTGATCTGAATTTTTTCAGCACCTTACAGTTCCTGTTCATTCCTAAGCACTACAGTATTCCCATTGCATTACATTGAACTAAAATATTGTTATTGAGTAATATAAACACAGATACTTACCTAGTCTGAAAAACATGTATTAGTACCATCTGGCTTGAAAGACTGTGACTCTACTGCAACTAAAATACATTAATTTACTCACGTGTAAAAGCACCGATGTGAGCAAAATTCTGAAACTGGCTTCTATTTCCTATAGTACAACACTGACCTCTCCCTTCAGCCACTGGCTTCAAGTTCTCAGGCCCAAAACCTAAGATGCTCTGTCCTCTTTAGCTCCTGGGGCTTCAGCTGTCACACAGATAGTAAAGGCTGTGTCAGGAAACAAGTTTTCTTTCCCAGTTTATAATATTCTAGACAAACTGAGAAATATCCTGGACTGAGGTCTCGAGCACTTCCACACTTGGGAAATTCAGTCTTGTGTCTTTAGATGGTATTTCTTGACACCAGGTGGTAGCTGCGTGTACTTCCATACACGCAGACTGTGTGCTACTTCCTTTAGAGATAAAGGCTACAGCATTTTTTCTAGGTGGTCTGGGCAGCTCTGCTTGTATGTGACACATACAACACACTCAGCCGAAGTCAAAAGGCATTACATGTCATACACACTAATTTGTAGGTCATCTAGAACTTACAATTCTTAGTCAAAAAAAAAAGTATGGGTTAGATTTTTATAAGGAATTAATAGGAACACAGCCAGAAGCTTTAATGGGATCCTCATCTCTGTCACACCTATTGAGTAATAAATGTCACATTTCCTTGTTTCGCTCAAGGACATTATGAGGCCTTGGGAAGTGATCCAGGACCTGGCTGCATAAAGCAGTGTATTTAATCATACCTCAGCTTAAAATTTTACTCTAAATATAGGGTGTGAGAAGTGCTGAGAACTGATAGTGGTCCAGAAGTTTTGCTGATGGTGATCCAGAAATTTTGGAGAGAATTTGGGCTAAGTCCACCTCATATAAAGAACAACCATACCTTAAGCTTGAGCTGTAGCCTCTGCAGGGACTGGGGCCACCTTGTGCCCAGCACCACAGAGCTGGGTGCTGACAGCTTCCTGCAGTTCAAATCATCAGGAATAGTGGGAAGCTGAGCCACGTGAGTGTGTTCAACACTAAATCTATACATAAGAAATTGCCATGTGCCATTCCAAGAGGCTAGATATGCACTGTAGCATTTAGTTTTTTCTGTTCCAGAGAAGAGAACTGGTTTGGATACAAAACTCTCATTCCAAGTCTAAGATAAAAGTACCTCTTTCAAAGGGAGTTTCATCTTGAAGATCCTGAAACAAAGGGATTGTGCCATTCCTGAAGAGGAATTAGCGAACTTCCATAGTAGCTTTAACACCACTCGCTGCATCTGCACCTACTGCTAAAACAGGAGGTTAGAGGAGATTAGAAACCTGAATTAAACTTAATCTGAATTAAAATTAGCATTATAAAAAGTTCACAAACTGATTCTGGGAGTTAGGCTGTGATCTTATTTACATGGTTTTCAATAAGGATAAGTTCCAGAGGCTGTCTAGGGAATAATAATATTACAGGATTTAAACTGCTGTAATTGGGACCCAAAGCTGAATTACTGAAATTACTCCAGTTTCATACCAGAAAAACTGAGAAAATAATCTAGGCCTTCCTAGCCCAGTCTCCCAGGGAGACAGAAGTATTATGCTGAGCCTGAGAAATTCACTGTATCGAAGTACAGGTCAAGTAACCACACTTAGACCTTTGTTTCTTAATTTATCGCTTCTATTCCCACATTCTGTTTGTATTTTGATATGTTCTGTCTCTGAAATGAGAGAGAAAAACAAACACTTTTTTAAGCAAATGGAATATCCTATCTAAAAAGCTGGAAAACTTGTAATTCACTCACCTATTGCTCTGGGAAACATTGTCGCTGTAATGTCAAAATATTTAAACACGTATCAGTTCCAAATAACTTCACTTGTACTGTCAGCTTTCCCTGTTGGACACACGCAGTCTTGGAGAGCACCCGAGCAGTTGTGGTACCATAGTACAATGGCCAAATCTAGCCTAAAGGAAGGAAACATTGAAATTCACTGTGTTGTTTACAGTCTACTAAAGGCAACAATATTAGTCCATTGAGGATTTACGTTTGGAAGGCAGTGAAAAGAGAGCATTGGTGCAGAGCTGATATGGCAATGTGGCATTTCTGCACATCAGCAGGTAGCCACTGCTGATATATATGTGGTTTCTGTGGCCTCAGGGGCTTTCAAGGCTGCTGTGGATGGATGTTGTGTGCAGGCAGGTGGGTGGTGAAGGGAGATGCCAAACCTGGGCTGTGGGGTGCAGAGCCACAGAGCTTCCCTGCTGCTGCCTGGCCAGAACTCTCTAGACAACTCATCTGCTGCAGAGCTTCCCTTCACAAGATGAAATATTACAAATCATGGAAAGGTTTCCTACTAAAGGAGAGGAAGTTAATCCATCAACCTCTATTCTGTCTGATTTAGCAGAGTCTCTCATGGCACTTGTTACAAGTTTGATGGCAAAAAACTCGCTGAACTTGAGGAGGGAAAAGATTAATACATTAAACCTCTTGTCCCTTAGCAGTTCTGCTTTGCAGAAGACAAAGTATCAGCACTTGACTGACTCACAGGCAAGCAAATTCTTGCTGACTGCAGTTTGTTTTCTAGGGAAGGTAGAAGGACTCGCTGCTCTGCCATGTGCCTCCCAGCTCCTCCTTAAAATCTACCATAAACTCCGCTGTGCCAAGCTTTTGAAGGTCTTCGTGCAGAAAGTGAAAAACAAATAATTCACACTGCTCCTAACTTCCCATTAGAGCAGTTTTCCCCCTCTGTATCCCTGTGAAGGCAGCCTGGCCTAGTAGATGTCTCACAGCTCCTGTACTGGTAAAACCAACCTTTCGCAGCCTCCCTTGCCTTGTCCCCATTTTACAGCGCAAGCAGCGAGCAAAAGAGGTCCATACTTTTTCCAGTCATGCATTTCAGCAGCAATGGGGAAGAAGCCAACACTGTCTGCTCACCATTTTGTGCATACCAAGTCACTCAGTTGCTCTTTTCACCAATAATAGACTCCTTTTTGAAGAATATTAGGAATACCTGCTAGATAAGGTGTTTTGTTAGCAGGTCATGGAATTCTGTAATATTCCATGCATCAGTTGGTATCTTTAACCCAAGGATTTTCCAACTTTGGCACCACAAAGTACTAACTTATTTTTTCAGACTTTCTTTCATGATATTTGGAAAAACCTTTTTATAAGCCTTGCCTTGAATGTATTGTCTTAATTCT
Organism: Donacobius atricapilla; assembly: GCA_013397315.1. NCBI lineage: Eukaryota > Metazoa > Chordata > Aves > Passeriformes > Mimidae > Donacobius > Donacobius atricapilla. Next base: position 64,430 of record WBMY01000522.1, read on the forward strand.
CTATTTGGGTACAGTCCCAGTGGATAGTATTTTCCAGTGTCGACTAAAGCATACAAAAGGGGCCAAAATGACTTTTAATTCAATAAGCTCGAAATCCCCTACATAGATTCTACTGAAGAGCAAAATTCCATAAACTGAGTCTTTATTTTCATTGTATTCAGAAAAAGAAATATTTTTTTTCAATATTAAAAAGTCCTGGGTTGATCAAATTGTTGCATATTTCTTTCTGGGTAAGTGGTACTGAGTAGAGATCTCTGACAGTTCTATATTAAATGCAGGTGGCTCTGTGAATGCTATTCCTGTCTGATACACTACATTAACCATAACCTGCAATTTCTTCCAAAGGAACTGGAATGAATTAAATTGTTTAATAAAACCTTACTTACCTGGATAAACTCATTTCTAGTTTGCATTTAGGTTCCCCTAATACATCTTACTAGATTAATATTTGTAACATAAAAAGCTAGAGGTGTTTACCTAGAAGACCAAACATGAAGTATAATCCCAATAATTGTCCAAGATTTTCCTTTTTCAGATGGACTTTTCTTTCATACCTTTTCTTGCTATATTCTGAATTGCTAAATTAATTTAGCATGAATTGATAACTTCATTCCCACTTCACAGCTAAATTCAAGGCTCAAACACAAATTCTTCTGCATAATTTACATTTCAGTGCATCTCCACTGAGTCTGCCTTTAAACATGGATTTGTCAGAGACATCAAGAGGTTTGGGGATTGACATATCTGGATGCAATTTTTTTTTCTTGTTGCTGTTGTTCAGTTTAAAGAAAACTCACAGAGTGGAAAATAAAATGCATCATCACAGCTCTATACCTTAACAAGACCACTTCTTATTGAAAGCAAGGATTTTAACACAGCAGCAATGCAAAGCAGCTACATTTTGTCAGGAGTACAAACCAAAAATATTATTTCACTTGGTGCATGGTAAATACAATAAAGTTAAAAATTCTGCTATTCCAAAATTAATTTTAAATGCCAGAAGTATGCCTGGGAGAAGAGAACAGCTTTATTTTGTTTTCATGGTTAAAGCCATAAAATTCTTTGTAACTGAGCGTGGTTGAGGCAAAAAACAAGGCCCCATGATTCCAAGTGTAGCATCATTTATATCCATAAGCAGATTAAATTTTAAAAGTTCTCTCTATACCACTGACCAGAGGAACAATGTCATTGTTAGAAAACACACGCACTGGTTACCTTATAATCAAATTTTCACTGCCCTTTCTGACAGGTTTTTAAGTTACTTAAGGGATCTATTTATATGTGGAAGCATCAACATCATGCAGTAAATCCAACCACAACTCAGTCACATATTTTATTAAGTTTAAGTTCAGTGAAAGTGCAGAGTAAACTAGGGCCCTATGTCTCTCAGTTACATCTGATTTGCGGTTGCTATAAAAAGGCCCACATGCCGCTCTTTCAGATGTGTTTTGGATTGAAAATAGGATTAATGTGCTAAAGTGTGATTAGAATGGTTAAACACGATTAATTGGAACAGACTTGTATTGCCAAGGGAGCTCCGCTGTTACTGGCCAGCCTCCAGTTTACCAAGTGAACAAAGCAGGCCAACTGTCCAAGTTTTTCCATGTCTTTGCTTATGTGCCTTTTCCTTTGCATTTTCTCATAGCCAGCTTGTCTCAGAGCAGATTAAATACAGCTGAGAATGTTGGTCTAGGTCTGCAGCGAGGATCCTCGGGGAATAAGCAGGAACCTCAGGCCCAGACTTGGCTTCTCCAGTGCTGGTTGAAAACTGCCATGCACCTAGGGCAAGGGTCCAGGTGGATCGACTAGGGAGTGGGAGTAATTTGGGGTTTTTAAAATGATCTATTAAACCCCTGAACTTTAATCAAGCTGCTACCATACTGACAGCTGTGATTTACTCACACATGGCTCCGAGGGGTAAAAGGGGCAAGGACTGCAGAGCTCAGGCACTTGTCCCCAGCTTCAGAGCACATGCGTGGGCCNAATTAGCACACTGGTGTGCTTTTATCATGGGCAAAATCACATGCATCTGTGCCATAGAAAATCTATTTCATTTTTTTAGTAGGTGCTTGGCTGGACATTCAGAAAATGCTGTCCCTCTCCCCTAACTACCCTTCCCTCCCCCCTCACCTTTTCCAAGCACAGATTAAGGATTTAAAGCTTAGGTAATCAAAGCTTTAAACTGATCCTGCCTGGAGAAGTCAGAATGGTTTAGTATATTGTTCTAAAAACAGAAATACCTCAGTGGTTTATTGCATGAAGATATTAAACTTTGCACAAATTAAACTCAGGAGTGCAGACATTTTGAGCTAAATTCCTGGCTATAAGCAACTAAAACCTTCACAGCAATTAAAACCATGTTTGATTTTTTTTTTTAATAACTCCAGGCGCAATTCAAATCACAATGGGATTGCCTTTCTCAATAACAAAATCATTGTACAGCTTGTGGAGTAATGACATTCTATCTGGGAATGGGTTTGGAAAACACATATGCATACAAGATCTCCAAGACAGTATGCACCTATGTATACAACTGTCTTTTAATATTTAGTGTCCTTCTTTAAAAACTATCTAACCACTAGGAACAGAAGGGTAACCATATATTTATCCTCAGGGATTTGAGATCCTGAAGCAATTATTAGAGAAAAAAATGGAAGATCAATTCAGGGATATTTCTTGCCGCACTCTAGTTCATTTACGTGACTGTACATAAATTTCCATTTCTCTGAACAATGCAAACAGAGAGGCAAACAGCATGTGCTATCTTTGTTCATAATTTACAAACTTGCCTCAGAGTCAGTTCAGTGTCACTTCCCCCTCAGGGGCTCAGCAGCAACTACCTCTTCCCTTGCTTCCCTCTGGCTTTCCCTTCTTTGCCTTCCTACCTCACATTCTCTCTGCCTGATATGCAATACTCCATTGCATTGGGTAGATGATACTGCTTCAGGTGCAGTATGGGTGTCCTTCCATTTTTCATTTGAAAGGGTGGTAGCACATAAAATCAGAGCTTAATTCTTGTTAGAAGGCATCTTAAAGATTATGCTATGGGGTCTTTTACTAGACCAAGTTTCTCAAAGCCCCATCCAGCCTGGGCTTGAACAGTGCCAGGGATGGGGCATCCACAGCTTCTCTGGCCACCCTCTTCCAGTGTCTCACCATACACATAGTGAGGAATTTCTTCCTAATATCTAATCTAAACCTAGCCTCTTACAAGGTACATTATATTGTGCCAGAAAAAAAAGGGAGACTCTTGACAAGCCTCTTCACAAGCTTTCTATCTTCTCTTCATGTAAACACAGCAACTTCCTCTGACATTGGGCAGTACACACTGGTTGCAACAAATCCCTTGTGGAGGTCTGATTTTAAGCTGCTGCCACATGTAAGTTGGAGTCCTAAGGTTTTCTTGTATAGTCAGATGATCAGCACCTTTAAAAATTAACTGCAGCTGCAGAAGAGTTAGTTACTGTTAACAATAGCAATTGCAGAAGTCTGACACATTATAAGCTCTGCAGTGATTCAGGTGGTCCTGCTAACCTGTCATCTCAGTGTTTGCAATGAGTGACCCATCCCCATAAAGATACTCCCAGTTTCCTTTTGTAAATGTTGGGAAGTATTAAAGCCTTCTTGGCAATCTGGAATTATGCCTTTCACTGCAGAGTTCAAGGCGTGCCTCTGCAGTTTATCAAACCTGCTGCACGCTGACAGGTACCCTCCCAGCGGCCCTCCCTCTTTGAACACGTGTCTGGTCAAACCTGTTATCCCCAAACCCAGAGCACAGAGCTGAGCATCCACCAGGAGAAAAACACGTCCAGTATTGAAGGCCAATCCACCCCACTGAAAATGCTGGTTGAAAGCTTCCAAAGCCCTCTGCATGGACAGTCCTTTGGAGTAGTCCAGTTTGTCACTGAAGCAATGAAGTCATCATCCAGGCACTTTGAAAACCTCTTATAGGGATTTGCTTCAATCAAAACACACTCGGTTCACAATGATGCTTTCTTTTGTGGTTGCAGAGGCTGTTTCTCCCTCCAGTACATGGGTGAGATATGGTTCAGCAAGAGCAGGAACAGCCTGTGGTTCACAAGTTCTGCCAATTCAAGTGGTGGCTAATAAAAGCCTCTGCTCCATACCTGGCCAAGCTCTCTACCCATGAAAAGATGGGAGTATCAAGCAGCTTTCCTGTTCATAAACCTTCAATGCTCACAGCCTAGTATATGCAAATAAAAATATCAACATCTATTTCAGTTTATATTACTGGGCTGGTCTGGGAACTGTCTCAAAACTGCCATCAGGTGTAGCTGTTTTGGCTGACAAAGGCACCATTCAGCTGACTTCCTCAGTTACCACAGCCTAACCTGAAGCACTTCTGAGCACTGGGGGGGCATTGTCTTTTAAGTCTTTTAAGACTTCCCTGGAAGGGAAGACAGCATAGGTGATGCCACACAGCAAACCTCTAGTGATCCGAGTTATACAGCTGTGTGGATGCCCCATCATGGTTAAGAGAAAATATTTCAATACATCTCCCAGACAGCTATTGTATTTTCAACTCTTCAGAAGACAAAATGAAAGGCCAGTGTTCATATATTTTGCACGGTACAAACTGGAAACACCCGTTATGTTTCAAACTACTGGGGCACCAAGCTAAAAAAGTTTTAGGGAGAGAAATTCCACTGCCAGATGGGTCTTATAGTTCCTCACCACAGAATGCTGGATGTGACAAAGTCATCAGATCATAACAGTACCTGAGCCAGGTCCAGGTCCAAAGGTCCAGGCAGACCAGTGTCCTATCTTTAGCACCCACTAGTTACATTTTTCATAACCAAAACCTTTGCAAAGACACTTTTTAATTGAAACGGGATTTTGGAATTCCTTGTGTAATACACTAAAAAAGCATAAGGTACAACCTGTCCTCTACACCACCACCATTGGAACCTGCCAGTGCTGAGAAGCAGAAAGCTGCTGCTCTGTGTCCCAGGGTGCCCAGTGTAAGCCATGTGACCATCCACACATTCTTAATTATACATTTGGAGGCCTTGCCTTAGGAGAGGTTTCCATTTTTACTTTTTTATCAGATATGATCAGGGTTTAGTGCATGTGCAGACACATATGACACTGCTTCCAGATCTGTGTAGAACAAAACCATAACTCTCTTAGAGGAGGCTGTTCATTTGTATACTTAGGGATGCTGTAAACCTGGCTTTAGTTATCCAACCTCAGTTTAGGGGAACTAATCTATCATCTCCTCACCAAACATGAGACATGTCAGCAGAGAACCTGAAGCTGAACTGTAAGCATTCCTACAAGAGAATGGAGCAGAGACATGTAGATGGAGGGGACAGAGATACAGAAATGTAGGTGGAAGTAGGATTGGGACCCAGGCTATTTAAAGCATCAAGGCAATTCTGAAGTTACAGCAGGAGTAGGACACCTGGGTCTTTGCATGGCCATTGATTTTTTTGTGACCTATGGAAGTCATTTAGCTTTCCTTAGCTATACAGTCATGAAGCTGAGATTACCAACATGATCTTGCACAGCACAGTGACAGTAATTGCACAGAAGATGTGAAAGAATGATGGTAGCAGCTATTGTGCAAGTAGAATGGATATATCACATTTATTTTTCGATTAACTCTTCCCCAAACAATACATTGACATTTATAATTCACTTTCCTGAGTTTTTCTCTTGCATAATGTGTAGCATTATAAAATCTTTACAGAAGCCAGTGAGTCCTTATTTTGATTTCAGTAACATGCTTAAGTGTTTTGTCAGAAGGGGGCCAAGAGCCCTTAGTACCTAGCAGGCCTCTGTACTCTCTGTGTTGTCTGAAGTCATGCAGTGAAGAAGCAGCAAAGTGGTCATAATGTGGGAATATTTTCTCTAGCTTCCTGAATAGAACAACTGAGAAATTAAAGCTAAGAAAGAGAGTCTGTCCCAGGTTTTACACAAAGCTCTGTGTGCTCTAGAGAAGAATTTGGAGAGCTTAGTTACTGCTGGCTAAATACATATTCAGAGCAAAATTCTCTTCTGTATGCACCTGGTTTGCATGAATGCCAGGCTTGTGTATGCAAGAGAGGCGTGTGCACAGCTGAAAAGAGAAGCCAGAATAAAAATGATCCCTAATTTTGTATGTCTCAGCAGGGGGAAAAGAGCAGCTCTATGCAGACAGGTGTATATGACTTTCTTTAGATTCAAAATCTGGTATAGGACACTGAGGTCTGAATATGGTGTCTCTGGTTAACTGGAGTGAGTCCTTTCAACTTGAGAGAGATCCTTGTCCCTTTCAGCCACACAGAAGGAATACATGCCCACTCTATCTGTTAAAACAGAGGGAGTAAAATAACCAGACATCAATTTTTTGATTTTTCTGCATAGTCCTGCTAAATCCTCCCCCTTTTGGCTAAACCATGCCCTTTTGGGGAGTGGTGGACTATCATGACACAAGTGGAAAACACACAGAGCTGGAGAGCAACGTGGAGATGAGGAGAGCCGACCCTGGGACCGGCAGCCCTTGGAGCCGCTGACAGCCCCACTCAGGCATCCTCTCCTCCAGGGCTCCCCAGAGCAGAATCAGGTCCTTGAATAGGGGCTGAATGTGACATGCAGGCATTCAGCAGCTTTTCATACATCTTTATCTCTTCTGTTGTAAGATTCAGTGCGCTACACAGATTTATGGGAATTCTTTCCATGTTCACAACTTATAAGTATTAATAACCCGTCCAAGTTGGAAAATAATACACCATTCCTAACTCTATTAACTAGAGAAAATCTGGCTTCAGTTAAAATAAGATCCCCTTTAGCAATGCCCAGTATCCAATAAATATTACATATTAAAAAAGCCAGGCCGCATCTTATCTGACGTACGGTAACAGTAATGTTTTTGCCTGAGGCACTGCAAACTTCAGGCTTAAGAAGTCAAAATGACAGGGTGCAGATGATCACTTGAAAGTTATAAATTTTGACCTAAAGAGTTACCTTTAAGTATTTTTTCTATCTAATAACGATTACAGACAGGCAAATTCAGCAGGCTCACAAATCTATGAAGAGATATTAAACTTGTAGATAACATTCAAAAACTTTTCTTAATACTTGTGTTTCTGTCACTGACCTGCAAGGAAAAATGACATTAACATTTCTGCCACTGCTATATAAAAGTGGCTCTGAGTTTTCCAAACAAGTATTTCCATCCAGTTGTCAATGATTTTAAGATTACTTGCCTTCAAAGTATAAGACTAAATCCTTTGGTCCTTACTCTGACCAAACTTCTGTTGCTGTTAGTGAACATCTTTCATTCAGTTAAGGCTTCCAGTTTCAGTTTAAGCTCTTCTGAGATACTTAAATTGCAGTTTTACATGTTTTCAGTAGATACTTGGTACTTGAATACCCACATCTGGACCTTACTGGAACATAAAAACTACATTAGTGCGTTACAGTATCTCAGTATCTTTTGGGATTAAATATGACAAGAGATGTCCTCGGAGTTACTCATACCCTACCTAAGCAGAAGTCTCTTGCAAAGCCAGCTGCCAAATCTGTTCTATTGAAGGCTGCTGGAGAATGCAAATTCTTCCAGTTATTTACTGAGAGCAGCCTGTCTCTGGCCTCAGAAGTTCAATTAACTTGATAGGCAGTTAATTAAAAGTTAAAATCAAATATTGTCTCAGGGCTCCTCAGATGTCCTTCCTGAGTCCTGTGACTCTGTTACATGTTTCAGCCTTTTCTCTTCCCCTTTGCTCAGGGCCCTGAGGACAGTGCTGGGGTAAAGGCCCAACCAGGAGCTGTGCACAGACCAGTTACAGAATCCATCAGTGGCTACAATTACTATTTTATCCATTTCTGACGTCCTCAAGAAATCACAGCATTCATTCATTCATTCATTTTCCCACTTGCTTGTTTTACTTTGTGTATTAGTCTATAGGCTAGATGCCATTTTGAAGAGTTAGGAACAAAATGACACAAATTTGCTTTTATTTGAGAGTGTGTGGATGAAACTCTTTTAAAAAGGAAGCAAGTTAGTGATGCTATTCAGAGCAGCTCATGGACCCTTCTGCACCTATGGATGTTAAATCCAGAACATTATCTGATTACATTTTTGTTAATCACACTGCAGCACTGGCTGTCTCAGTGTTGCTTATTTTAAGGAGATTTTTTTTCTGATCAGAGAAAGTCAGAAAACTATTCAGCAAACTTCTTTTATTTATCATCTTTGTCTGAGGCAGCAGTCTAGCAAGTTTAGAATGGCTGAAGATTAAAGTCAATTGAGAAACTGAAAGGTTTCACATGCATACCAGAAAGGAAACTCATTTTCACAATGAGATCTGGACAGTTATCTCACTCTGAACATGACCTCATGAATTTGGCAGCTCCCACCCTTCAGCAGACTTTGAACTCTTTGGTGGATTGGTGGCCTAAACTTTGCTTTCTTTTCTTTGTAAGAGTGAAGGGGAACCCTCAATAATCTTGTAGGATTTTGAAAGAAACTGCCTAATCACTCATTCATCAGACCTATAAAGAGGCTAAAACTGCTGGGGTTTTTATCCAGTTAAGGTCTGTTTTTTGCCTATTTTGTTTCCGATCCTTTTTCTCTTTTTTTTTTTTTTTGTTGGTTGGGTTGTTTTGTTTTGGTTTGGGTTTTTTGTTTGCTTGTTGGGTTTTTTGGGGTTCTTTTTGATCTTTTTCTTGTCTTTTTGCTGTGAGTTGAGTGAGGATTTTTTAAGGTCCCCATGAATTCGAAGAGAATGGCACTTTTACTCCAGAGACACTGTCTTGGCCAGATTTCTCTACAGCTGAAGGACCCAGGGCCTACATTTTTAGTTGAATGTTGTCCATGTGAAGCATCAATCCTGTCACTGGCTATAGCAGTGACTGATATGCACAAGTTACAACAGGGAAGTGGGCCTCCGAGGTACTGCACACATTGCTCCCCCAGTGATGCTGGGCTTTTCTGCTGGTCCAAAGCTTCAAGACTTAATGAGAAGCAAGTGTAGGACACCCTGGCATGGGTTCAGGCACACCTCACTTTTCCCACATAAAATCTGGCAAAGAGAAAAGCCTCATGATGTTATCTTTCCACCTTTGCACCATATAAGCAGCAGCTTAGAAAAACTGGTATTTTTACATATGACAAATGGCAGCTTTACAGTGAGATTTTGGTTGGAATTTCCTTTTACAGGCAGGCCACTTGGGAAAATAGGAAAAGCCTCATACAGCTTTTGTGTGATGTTGTGGCAGTGGGATAAAACTGTCCCTCCTGTATGCCCCACAGCCAGCTCTGCTGCACCACCGTGGTCACTCACACCTTTGCAGGGCTGTAGGGCATCATGGATAGAGGTCCTCACACCCCCAGCCACCAAGGGGTTTTAACCAAGGGAGCAGGAGATTTGAGGGGAAGATGCTTGAACAAATTGGACGTTCAATGGTGTCTTGGGAAGGAGCCCAACATCAAGTTACAAGCAGGGTCAGGGCAAAGAGGGGTTGAATTCAGCCTGTTTTCCTCTTAAAATGTTTGAGGATAGAAACAAAGGGCTAAATGGGAGTCTGTCATGATGGAGAAAGCTCTTATTTTTATTTCCTGTTATAGCTTTCATCTGTGAAAGAGGTTTGGCCAAACTCATTACTTTCTGAGCAGCAGCAGTCATTGTTAGGGAAAAGATATTGTGAAAACTATAAAAACTGAAAAATGTGTTCTTTCATAATAAAGTCTGAACTAATGGCTTGCTTGGGTCTCAATAAAATTGACAGAAATTTGTAAAAGACATGAAAAACACTAAGAACAGGAGTTTGCTTTGATCAAGAAATCTTCTGACATTTGTATTTCTAAGTTATCCTAGAGAGTTACAGCAGGTTTTGAAAATCATTAAAGGCTCCTTTCACCAAAAGGGCTTGGATTGACATTTCCTTCAAATAGCTTCCTTTCTCAACCAAATGAAGTTTTAAAGGGTGTCTTTAATTATGACAGTTATTGTTGTTATGGAGGCCGATGTGTTTCCTGTTAAAAATTGCAGGAAAGTTTTCAGTTTGGACTCAGGGAGTGTATCTGCAGAGTATCTTGGGATTAGATCAGAGCTGGCTGGGCCCAGTGACTGCCTGGAGCCAAGGCTGGTAGCAAAGAGATGTTCCAACACAACCCCTGCCTCAAGGTCCATGCTCGGCACAGTGACACCCCACCTCCAGCCCCAGGCTGACCACAAAGCCCAGGGTCCTTTCTGCAAGGGCTCAAACAGCACCTGCTCCCAGAAATATCCATTTTATAGACATCGTGTGCTAAAGATGGCTCCCTTCATCCTTGTCCAGTCCCATTTTTCCCTTGGGAAGGAAAGCAGTAGCTTTCACATTAATTTTGGGACTCAGACTAATAGTATTTAACTCACATACTAGTTCCATTGAAGTGAACTGAAATTATTCACTTGTGCAGAGATCAAATCTCTTGAGAAACTGTAGAAAAAATAAAGTCATGCTCTTAATAAATTCTAGAAATATCCAGACTCCTTAAGCACAGCCATTTTTAGTAATTAATTTGCTATAGTTGTAGCTAGCTGATTTAGAGAGTCAGATTTATTCTGATTAAAGCACTTACTTCTATGTCAGCAGAAGGAAAATTTATTGCCTCAGGAAAACATAAATGTCAAATGTGTGCTTGAATATACAGAGTATGGTAGATAGAAAGAAGATGATGTTTTCACAGGTCATGTGCTTGAAGGTCAGTAGGGTTAAAGAGTACTTTTTTGTTGTTTTAAAGCTGCCATACATGAAGAAGGAGCTGTGCAGCTGAAGGGAAAATGGCAAGATGGAATGTGCTCTAATGTCCACAGGAAGAGCACCAGGCGCTCAAGAGGCACATGCATGCAAACAATAGCTGAATTTGCCTCAAGACCCATAAAGAAGACTTTTATGTAATATTGTTGTGGTGCCAGAACTACTACTTTTCTGTTCCAGTGCACACTGGCACTTTTTCTTTTTTAGACAGCAGTAACCACAGGTACTCCTCTCTTCACATACTTGCAATGTCTAACATCACTATACTTGTATGAAAAATTGCTACACCCGAACCAGTTCTTATCCAGGGATAATTCCAGCCTCCAGAAGACTAAGCCAGGAATATTTCACCTGCACAAATGCGGCGAGGACGTTGGAGAGAAAATATTGAAATAAATTGAAACCAACCTGTTACAGCCAGAAATTCCTGTTGGAACTACAGGAGCAGTACTGGAGCCTAGCTGTAGGTACTGAGCGCCATCCTGGACCCCTGAGGGTGCCTAGGATGCTAGCACAAGGCCAGTAGCTATGACAGAGGTCTCCTGCAAGAGACTCATGTATTTAGGGACCTGAATGTCTCCCTAAATAACTCTAAGAATGTGAATATTTAAAGCAGAAATTACTACAGAGCCTATGAAATTTAGGCAACTATAGGCAGAAACATGACTGGGACAACGACAATGACAATTGTGTGTTCTGGAGACCAGAACTCACTTTCCCACAACAAGTGCTGTCAGGGACTGAAATCCTGCTCTGTACTCTCTGTAACTTCAGGTCTTCTGCTGTCTAGGCTGCTGCTGCTGGCTGTGGTGCGTTTTGAGGCCTCTCACCCAGCATCTCACAAGAGGTGCTTCAGGATGAGGCCATTAGCCTGTATTTACATTGCCTGGTAATGCCATCAAACATCCTGCTTCCAGTCATTAGCAAGCCATCCCTCCTGCCTTTCCTCTCCCTGAGGAAGCGCTCACAGAACCTGTCTCATGGATTTCTGTTTTTTCATTATTGTTGTAGTCTCCCCAGTTTATCTTGCTCTTTCGTGAAACAACAAACCACAGATACGGTTTCAACCTAACAGCCTGTTTGCAAGAAACTCACTGTCCAGGAGCAGCAGCACATCCTTCCCACATTCTTCAAAAGTTCACTTAACATGATTCATTGCTTTATTCTTTGCTTGAGGCATGTTTAACTTACATTAATAATATTTTACCTTTCACTTATAAATTCAAACACAAAAGTGGTTGCCATTCTCCAAATGATCATATACATAAAATATTACAAGACTATCACTTTCCGAAGGTCAAATTCTCTTCTTTCCCTTAATTAGGATTCAAGATTTTCAACAATAAACTGTTGCAGCAGAAGTATAGCTCTTTTATTTATATTAATTCACATCTCTGCTTTTTCACTTTGCAAAGAGGAAAAGGGAAATGGTTATAAGTGGGATAAGTACACTTTTTTCAAAACAAAATAAAAAAGGAAGTTCCAAATATGGAGGAAACAGAAGTGATCTGATTCAGTAAGAATTTACACACAGAGTCCTTAGTTTTTGAAGAGTTTATCAGTCAGTCCTTCATACTGAAGTGGTATCAGCATCTGATGTGCTGTGTCTCATGTGCCTGAATATGCAAGTCAGAGTTCCTTTTCTATAAAGTTCCAGTCATGAAATGGATCTTCTCACACCTAAAATGGCATTACCAATTCTAAGTAATTTTTTAATGTTCTTGCAAGAGCAGACTTCATTTTGTGACTGATTCAAATAAAGGGTACTATTTCATTATGAAACTATACCTTAATTTTTTAGATAATACCTGAAAGGAAGTAAGTTTTGTCTGGAGTAAAAAAGGTGGGTTAAATCAGCCAACCTGTCTGAGAGGACAAAGATAAACATAGAGAGCAGTATGATTTTCTGTAACATGATTTTGCTGCATCTAAATATAAAAATCTCATGTAACCAGAACCATACCTTTTGTGTCCCAGAAGAACCTTTCCAAGCGGCCAGACAAAAAGTTTATAAATGTGTTCTTGAAAAAAATGTCTCTTTAAAAATTAAAATCCAATAATGAGGAAAAGAACAAGCAGTCCCCACAAACTGTAATATCTTACAATCAAGAAATTTTCTTTATGAAATTCCTATTTTTCTGATTCTGTATGTGTATATGTCTCTAGTATTTCCTTTAAGCTGGCTGTGCTACAAGTAAAGGGAGATTTTGTGCTTTGGTTACATACCTGGACTTCAGGGTCTGGGCCAGATTCTCACCTCTGTCAGAAATCATTTCTGCGTCCATGAGCAGGTGAATCCACTCCTCCTGTGTCTCAGTCAGTCATTTGCAGGATACCTGGATTTTCCTGCTAATGCCCCCAGTGTAACACCACTGCCACATCTGAGGAAAAATGCCTATAAAGAGGGATTTGGACCTTATCAGCAGATCCAGGCACAGCAGCCCGTTATCTTCCAGGCTTGCAGACACTGGTGCCCTCAAAAGGCAAAGTTCTTGCTGATGAGGTGGTGGGTGCAGCTTCCTAACGCCAGTCCCAGCGCTTTGTTTGGGAGTTGCTGAGGGCCTTCTCAAGGTGCAGAAGGCTTCCTGGGCAGTACCCTGGCATTCTGGCTCCCTGCTGCTGCTTCCAGCCACAGATTTCGAGGTTTCCAGTAGAGCTGAAGAGATGACTCAGCTGCCTGTGAAGCTGCATCAAAACCATATCATTTTGCAGCCTAATGTAAAACAGCTCTGTCTTCAATTTACCTTCATATGCCAGCCAAAAATGGTGCCAGTTCTGATGCAAGTCAGCATTCTGAGTCACTGTCTCATTAATTTCTAGATACAGGTTTTAGGTGCTTTAAAACTTTCCTCAAAATCCAATTCCCCCAGATTCCCAGTCACTGTAACATGTCTCTTTGAAGTCCTTCCAGTTTTTCTAGATATTTTTGGTAGTAGGGTGCCAAGCACTGAACGTAATTTTGCTTCCCTATATATTTTCTAAATCCTTGTTCTTAAAGTATTAAGGGTTTATGTGTGTGTATATATTCTATTATATATTATAGTATATCATATAATATATAATGTGAAGAATTTGCCTTCATATCAGTGATATCAATTTTATTGGGAGAGAAATATTAGCAGGATTTGATTTTGAGTCACCAGCTGTTTTTTCTTTAAGGTTATTTCTTTTTTATTGGTGTCCCATTGAATGACTAAAATATAAACCAAGTTAAGACTTAACAAAACACTGGGACGATTCATACAAGCATAAAATTATATTGGTCCAAATTTTTCTGAACTCTCTCCAGAATGCTTTGAGTTTACTGGACAGATTTCAGTTTGCCATCACAAAAGTGCAAAACCAGATTGAATGTTCTCAAATATCAAAGCTGCCAGTGCCATTTCTCCAATCAAGAGAAATGCCAAGGTTGGACAGAGTATAAACAATAACAATGGTCACAGTTCAAGTTTGCAAATTTGAGCAAATCTTTAGTTCAGGTCAGTGATATTAGTAATGGACTTTCAACTGATTTCAGTGGGAGTTAACCCTTATATACACAGACAAGAAGTGTTTATACCAGCAGATATCCTCTAAACTGTGATGGCTAACACGCATTGACTCAGCAGTTGGGAACAACCTCTATAAGAAAGTTGTGCCAACATGTATTATGTAGGTGGTGGAAAGACTTAAGCAGAGTTATTTCAGAGAGGTGAAGAAATACAGAAAAATTTTACATGAGATATGAAATTCAGTTTTAGATACCACACACTCCTTGACGATTCTGGGCAACCTGCTGAGTCTGTCCCTGGATTCTCCATCAAAATGTAAGTCTTCCTCGCATTTTCCTAAGAGCCATAGGACCCAGTCTTTTTTCACTGTGACTTTCTTGATTGTTGTAATAACAGTAATTGATTTCAGTGTCTTTGTTTCTGTGATAGCTTGTCAGCATTTTTTTTTCTTTTTGGACATAAAACTTTCCAGGAAGTGGGCTGCTTTTTCACCAAGTGAGAAGACAGCAAAAACCCCTCACTTGTAGCTCACTTCCAGCTGGAAGGAAGGGGAGCCACAACTCCACAAAGAAAATGCTAAAAAAAGGAAAGCATTTTGGGTGTGGAAAGGTGCCTGGAAAGCAGACAATGCCCCTGAGTTCCATTCATAGACAGGCAGAACAGGCCTCATGTCCTCACACCAGGTGAGCACGCTGCTGGTAGCCTGGAGCTCGTATCAGCTATGGTTTGGGGGTACCAAGCAGTGAAGGCTGAATCAAAACCATTCACCACGGCATGGACCTGCAGAAGCTTTCTTGTGCTGCCCAACACACCCAGAATAAGAACAGCTTGCTATAAAGTTGTTATATGAACCTGGAAAAGGACTTAAGAAACTTAACTATGTGTTTTAAGATAGTAGTATTTCATTTTCCAATTAGCTGAAAAAAAATTTCTCTGCTGTCCGACACCTTGTGAAACGGCCTACCTTAAAAGCTAATTTTGTACTAGTGTAAATAACAGCAGAAAGTAGTATTAAAAAAAAAAAAAAAAAATCACTCTGTACCAGGCTGAAAACAGACAAAACTCCATCCTTCCATAAAACAGCCAGGACTGTGAGAATGGATTCAAATAACCTCTCCAACCCCCCAAAAAGGGATGCATGGGACAAGTATTGTTGTTTAGTCTGAAAGCCTTTGTCTCTACTAGAGATAACAAGATGCTGCAGATAACATCCAGGAGATCAATCGGTGCTGAGCTAGCTATGTTTTTTGAATGCAGGATTTGGAGGTTTTAAGCAATTACGTCTTAAAAATCCCACTTTCCTTTGTAAGCTACACAGTTACATACTATTGCAACCCACTCTGAAACTATTAAGCTCAAGGCAAGAAATAGGAAAACATGAGGACTTTTGAATAGTGAGAATTTGCACAGGGAATCAAAGAGGTTTCAAGTTCACTTAGTGCAGATGTTTCTATAATTGAGACACACTAGAAAAATGCATTAATGCACAAATCAGTCTTTCCTACAGTTATCTGAACCATAAAAAAATGTCCATAGCCAGGATATAATTCCCTATTAAATCCTGTAGGATACTTTAAAAAAATAACATAGGTTCTTTTTTTCCTATTAAACTCTTCAGGATTTTTTCAGTAGGGGAGTCCACAGAGAGTGCAAACAAACCTAAAATCTGTTGACCAGTTCACCCCATAACCCCTTTTCATACACTTGCCCACAGATACTAAGGATCCGAATTTTAATGAGGCCAGCTAAGTGCAGCTGGTGACCTGAAAGATTTATTACTCCCATTTAAACCAGTAAGACTTCCTTTGGAGCTGGCTCGAGCTCCCTTTACTGTATGTGCCCAGCCATCCATCCAACCCCAGTGCAGACTCCTGCATGCAAAGGCAGGAACTTGCACCTACACATTCGCTGCTGAAGCAAAACACGCAGCCTCACAGGTAGAGGGAGAATACGGAGTCTCACAGGCTTTTGACTTCTCAAAAGTGTAATGGCTGAAGCACTCAAAGGAAAGAAAATGTTTAGGACAGACCCGAGGCAACCTGACAAGAATGTTTTTTCTGATCTTTCTAAGCATGACATAATCGTCTACTTCTTGTGTCCAACACATACGAATAGAACTGGCATGCTCTTGTCAGCAATAAACTGTAGCTCCCCACACAAAATTGGCAGGGACCAGTTGTACCCTGCTATAACATCCTCCAGGAAAGTTGTCTTTGATGGAAGCCTAAACCCCCAGGAGTGACTCCTACCTGCAGGTTACACATCTGTTTGCTCCCCAAGAACCCCTCAGGCACACAGCCTCCTGCTGTCATGCTAAATTTAAATGAAGATCTCCCAACTTCAAATTCAGAGGTCAATTAAAATTATCAGGTGCTGGTTCCCAAACATACCTGTTTGCCCTGAATGCTCCTCTAAAAGAACAGCAAACTAATTTTTTTTTTTTCCTTCTTTCCATCCAGGCTTGCCTTGATTACCATGATGGACTAAACTAATCATACAAACAAGAAGGAAATCGTGTATCTCTTTATCTCAGCCCAGCAGGAGGCAGATGGATAAGTATGAATAACAAGTTACCTTGCAGGGGTTTCCACTAATCAGCCTCAGGTCGGGGCTGGTTTAGTGTGAAACCATTCTTAGCCTTTTTTGACAGTGCTGGTTCAGGCGTTGGGCAGAGGACCCTACCCCCTAATTAAAAACCTGAAACAAATTGAAAACAGCTGTGAATAATTAGACAATTTAAGTGCTGTTAAGAAGGAATAATTTTAGTAGCCATCGTAATAAATCTTATGCTGTCTGAACCCATACATATTATGTGAACTTTTTTCTGCTGGTGGGTTAGTGCATTACTCACAAAAGAAACAGTATCCCTTTTGTTTTGATTGGGCCTGCTTAATAACAAAAGAGCATATCACTATACGTGGAAGTGTGATGACAAAAAGAATAGCCTTTACTTTTCTTAATTTTCAGCCGTTGTGGTTCAGATCCTGTGTCAGATTCCTGGCATGTGAGTTTGGTAAAAAAAAAAGAATTCTTGATTTGCCCTGTAAATAATACCTGAACCCAAGCTACTTAACATTTTTTAGATTTCTCTGGAAAAACACATATCAGGAAAATACTTAAAAATTCCGCAACTGACCTATTAGCTCTATGTAGCAGATAAGTTCTTGAAGTATTAACTAAGATCTAGAGAAATCTATTTTTCTCTGAAATTTTCCACCTCCTTTTTCAATCTTCTGACTTGTCTGGAATTCAATATAAAATGTTCCACAGAAAGTCATTTACAGACGGGGAGCTTTCCTCATGCTCTGCCAAATTCAGGGCCTGATTCAGCAACCCATAACTGGCTTTATAATAAATTAGTGCTGTGAACACCTAAATTTATATTTAATTTTATGTTATATATAGCTTTTTTGAAGGCAATGTATCTTCTCACTCCTTAATGGCAGCACCATTCTTAAGTCTTTGTAGGGTCCAGGCTTTGCTTGAATAATGGCATTACTTGTAAACAGGATATGAAAGGAATTTGATTATTTAGAAGCACACTGGCTTTGTCCCTATCTTAGAATAGCATACATTCCTCTGTCATTTTGGTGGATTTGCATCACATAATTCCAATCTGGACGCAGACTCTGAATGCGCAGTTTTTGAGGATTCATGAGGTGCTGTTTTGTTTTTCTTACATTTCCAGAGAAAAGTGAACAGAGCTCACAGCCTCAGAGCTCACAGTATTGCAAACTAGCCAGCAGAAATGACGCTGTGAGGAAATACCTGATGCACTCTGATGGCCTAGACTTAAGTACAAAGAAAGGAAAATAAGCATTGTGCAAACCCTCAGAAAACGACCCTTCTGAAGGTGGTGGGAGTGGGAGTAGGAGTTGAGATCTGTCTTCTTCCTAGCTTATAAGGTGGCAGGCAGCTCAGCCCTTGCTGCACACCTTCCTGCACTAGGTCCTAGGTCACCTCTTGCTGTTCTGCATCTGCCTGCACATGAGATCTGTTACAGTGGCTCCTGTACATCAAGCTCTCCCCATCCTTGACACTATGCCTGGGGGGCATTTCTTCAACTCTGAATGACCCTTTTTATGGCTTATGCCCAAAACAGTATGACTTCATCAGGATGTTGCTATAGGATGACTCCTTACCAAGGTTTCCATGACCTTACTTCTGTCCTTACATTAACATTTGGATATTCTGCATGTAGAAACAGTGGCCCCACTGGGTTCAAGTGTGTTTGAAGAGCTGAGATTTAAAATTCAGATGCTGTATCATCTGACTACATGTAAGAATTATGAATATGCTTTGTAATAAAATGTATTTTTGGAAGTTATTTTGAAAAATCCAGGATGCCACAAAAGCAGGGCAACTCTGCTGAACCAGGGCCAACATTTCCATCACTGGAGTTATTTACAACATTCAAATTCCTTTGGGAAAGCAAGGCGGGGGGGGGGGGGGCG
>WBMY01000522.1:83136-99104 GCA_013397315.1 Donacobius atricapilla
GAGTGCGGGGAGAGAGAGAGAGAGAAATAATGATTTAGGTTCTAATAATACTTTAAAAATAGTAGCACTACAAATACTCTCGTTAATTTTCCACCCTTCACTTTTAATTCGCCTACTTGCAAGCACATGTATGAATTTCTTTTTTCAAGAACGAAGATTGAATGTCTTCCTCACAAAAGAGATGCAGCACTGATGAGAATAGAATTAATAGATTTCCTCTGCATCCAGCAGGAGCAGAGAATATCAGCAGAGACGTACCTATCTATTCACAGGTGCTTCTCCTCTTTCTTCCCTGACTGCTGCTCTTTCTGGAGAACTAGTGACTAATGGAGATCCCCAGTGGTTCCTAGTTTTGGCCTAAGATGCAACAGGAGTTTAGAGTGGCCAAAACAAGAATTTGATGTTTCAACAATACAGCCTTTGGCAACACTGAGCTCAAGAAACATTTGGGCAATGCTGTCAGGCACATGGTGAGATTCTTGAGGTGTCCTGTGCAGGGCCAGGAGTTGGATTTGATGATCCTGATGAGTGTCCTCCAACTCATATTCTATGAGTCTATGATAATCAGTTTAGGAAGGAGCCAACAGTCACATCCATGCTTGGGCCTTGTTGTTAACCCCAGGGATGACTTCTGGATGGGTCAGTGCAAATCTTCAGGGGCAAACAGCCAGATACAGAGGGAAGCAGATGCAAATTAAAACCAGGTCTTTTGGTTCCTGTTGGCCTTGATGGACTTGCAGGAGGGAAGGAGCTGTTTTGGTCACTGAAGGAAATGCCTGCGTGTCTCCCACCAGCAGCACCGCTGGCCCTCAGCTTCACGTTCCATAAAATGCAGCTAATAGTTCCTTACCCTGTACATGGCTGCGAGGCTTAATCAACTGAGCTTTATAAGGTGCTTTAGGAGCCTTGACTACAAGTTGCTGCAGATTTGCTAACTATATTATTTCAAAATAAAATAAACACATTTTATACAATCAAAAGGAAAAGGGGAAAAAAAATTCTTCGCCCCTTTCTCCCCTCCAAGTCAGCTTCTCTGAACTTCTCCAGCATAAGTTACACTGAGCTCCTTGCTCAAGGTTTCACAAATAGACATAGCTGGTTGGCCAAGAGATTTTTTTACCCTGGTGTTTATAATTCCAATTGGTGTAAAATTTCCTGATGGTTAACACATCCCGTTACAGACACTTTTGAATGAATGACTCATTCCCAAATAATTGACTAGCTTTGTAATTTGGGAAGTAAAAATCACATTTATGAGTCCCTGGGGGGAAGGCCTATAATGTTGTGCATAAAAAGTAGATAAATCATAAAACCTGATTTTTTTTTCATTTGTAAAAGCTTCCATTAGCCTTTGTGTGCACATTAAAGCAATGCCCTCTAAATGTGTGCAGCTGCTTTAAATCACTGGTGCACTTTAAAATCAAGTCTTTTTATATCGTGATGTTAAAATTACATGTTGGTTACTGTAATTCTGTCTTGTTTTTTGTGGGACATCCTTGGATCAGATCTGCTTCTGGGAAAACCTCTCCCTTTGCACTAAGTTTTCTAATCCCTGCAAGCAGAAGCCTAAGCATTTTGCAGCCAGTGGAAATGGTGTTTATCAGGTAAACAAGGAAGACAAACAGAAAGGACCAGTCCGTGCCAGTGCAAATAGGGCCCCATCCTCACTTAGCAGATGCATGAATTTTAGACTAAGGTTTCAAATAAACGTGCAGTGTGATTTTAATGGGATTTGACAAGGGTATTTGATGGCTGCAAGGCAAATCTATTATTATCTACAGAATATCTAGTTACAAATATAATCCCCCAAAGGTGGTACTGAAACTACATAATGTTTAAACTCCTGAATGAAATGGCCCTGCCGCTTGCCTTGCCTTTGCAGTCTAAAAGTCCCATACACCTTTATGCTAGCAAGGACTTTTCCCACATTTTCAGAGTACTGTAAATTAGTTTAGTATGCTTGAAAGAACCTGTAATTGTAACTGCTCTTGTTGACACATCAGCTTGATGCCACACAGAGCACGACTGGGACCATATCCTTTGGTTTTGCAGCTACAGTGCATTTCAAGTGCTTGACAGGTCCAGCGCTAAGATGTTCTGAATTAGATTTGAATTACAACCGCTAAATGCCCTTGTCAGAGCTTGTTATGCCTGAAAGTAGCCATATACATTTAACTGACTATTCCTATGGAAGATATACTGCTTAAACAAAGACATACCCCAAAGTTTCATACAGAATTGTCAAAATATAATTGAGTTAAAAAAACAACTAAAGCATAAGAAGAGCAATCTTAACTGCCTTTTCCTCCCTTTTCCTTCTTTGAAATAAATCCAAAGGACAATTTAGTGGAATCTTAGTATGAAATAAAAAGAATATATGCAGTTCCCGCAGAGACATTGAAATTTATACAAACAGCAGATTCATCCATACATTGATCCTAGTCTCAGGAAAGGCCATAGCAGAACATTAGGATCTTACCCCGTGAAAAACATTTCACATCACGTAGCTGGCATTGGAGAACATCTGGTGCTTCAGGAAGAAAGGGAACTAAAGCTAGCACATCGATGAAAATCAGGATCAAGCCTTGAATTCTGGAGGACTCCAAATTCATGCTTCATCAAATAAGGGAAGTCTAATATTTATACATCTAGACATTTGTGTGGAAGCATATACCTCAATGCCCATATGCAGTACGTAATGCATGTATGCAATGTTTATACAGTCTAATAGAAACATAATAGAAACTTCCTTCTAACTTGCAGATGTATTTGTGATCACATACTGGTTGTACAAGGCCGTAATCATACCTTCTTAGGCTAGAAAATAGCAACCCAAGAGCACAAAGCTGATTTTGACAGCGTTTGAACCTCAGTCGGTGCCATGGAGATGTCAGTAGCTCACAGGGCCTGCGTTGTGGTGCTGCTGGTTAACCCCTGGGCTGCTGACACCAGCTGTGTGAGTGCTGCAGTGCTCTGCCGAGGCTGGCCTGGCTGGAGCAGAAAGTGCTGGTTGTGAGCACTGCAATGGGCAAAGGGCATGGCCTAAAGCTGAAGGCTGAGAGAAAAGAGTGAGCACTTGCTGCAGCCTAGCTGACTGTCTCAAACCCTTTTTGAGCACAAGAAGCAAGATAGATTTGCTTAACCTAGATCCACAAAGGCTCATGCAGCACAGAAGAGGAGATGCAGGCTATTGCAACTGTCGAAGACAAGACAACCACAGGCCGGCATGTATATGTGAGTTAACATCATAAGTTTCTCCTCCAAATTCTCCTCCATGAATGAAACAAAACATCTTGGGAAAATATCTGTTGCTTCATCACAGATTTCCTGGTTGAATTTGAAAGTCACATACTTCTGGAAGTTTTCTAGACTGGAGGGCAGGTCTACTATGATGCTCTCCGAGGTTTGCATTTGCTGACCTGACTGCAGACCCAGCCCGTGGTGCCCTCGCTTACCGCTTCTCCCTTTCTTACAATGGGGTCTGTGAGCACAGAACATTTTGGAAGGGGTTTGTTGGCACGCCCAGAAGGGAGCCAGCACACGGCTCCCATGCCCTTCCACCCACAGTAGGTGTAGATGAGGACTCAGCACCAGTCCTTTTTTCCACAATAAGGACAAAGGTCCTTCCTGTGTGTGCCTGGGCTGGTGGGTCATAGCTTCTTTGGGGAAGAGACTCTCCAACCCTGGGAAGCGAAGGAAACACCCAGCACAACGGTGTGCCATTTCACCCGAGGCCTCTAGAAGGTACTGTAAGACAAACAGAGAATAATCCTGCTTTACAACAGATAAGGGCTAGACAAAGACCGGGGCACTGCTCAGGGCTGTGTTCCCATCTCTGGTGGAGCAGGGGTGCAAACGGACTGGGAACACATAACCAAGATTTCTCCCATCTGAAGCTGCCCTAAGCATTACCTCAAAAGATGAATTCTCCAGCAACTACAAAAAGGTTTCTAACCCCATTCCAAGTGCAAAATATGGCTTGAACTGGTCAAAACCTGCTGACAGCCTTAAGCAGCATGAGAAACCTGTTTCATGATGGCAGTTGGTTATTTTAAAACTGAGCTGAAAGATTAATGGTGAGATTTTCAAAAAATGTTGGCTCTCAATGACAGGAACTGACAATTTGCTCATGCAATTTCCCATCGCTGTGTGTGCAGTAGGGAGGAACGTGTGGGCAAAATGACACACAGCCATTCTGTACCTACACTTTTTCTGGAAATCCTAGCCCTGAAAAGGCAATAAGCAAATAAGAAAAGCATTTATATGAAAGGCAGAAAGATTTAGGCTGAGAAATACATTGATATTCTTTGTTAATTTTTTTATTCAATTAAAAAGCACATGCTGATTATTTTTAGCAGCGTCCCCCTGATACAATTCAGATGTAAATCACATTTCTGTAGTCAGCTGCTGCTGTTTAAGCAGAAATATTTTGACACTATAATTATAGGGTTGAAACTATGCTTTACATTAGTGTATAAAACACTCATTAAATTAAAATTCCTCCATGAAATCATGAAAATAAACAGTCTGTCTGAACTAGCATCAACAAATTCACAGGATGCTTCTGCGTTTTCTCAGGGCTGGCCTTCAAGTGACTGTGTTACAAGGCCCTTATTTAACCGTGAAGTGTTAAAGGTTCACATTCTTTTGAAGGTCCCATTCTGCTTATTTTTAAAATTATTGCTTTAATTGTTTTTACAACTTGTAAGATTTTAAAGCTATTAAGCCTCAAAGTTGTGGGAAAAAATTAAAATTGTGATTATTACAACTTGCATAAGTCTGTGAGATCGCTGTGGCACTGCATTTTTTTCAAAGGTGAATTAAATAAAAGGTGTCCGTGGCACCATATGTGGCATGGCACCATATGTGGCATGTCACATTTGTCTATTATGGCTGAGAAGCAGGATACATAATGTATACACAGCATCCTGAGGGATGGAAAAGGAACCAAAAACTTGGGATGGTAATGTGTTAGGGGATCCTTCTTGTTCTTTCCTTTGCTCCCCATCACCTCTTTGCCTTTCATTTCCCTCTCATCCATCATAAACCTGACATTCCTGAAGACAGCAGGTCAGGCAGAAGCTTCTGGCAGGAGGTGCCAGGACAAGAGCATCCCCATGAGGTTCATGCACATTGCAGGAGTGGTAACGAGGAAAAGAGTGCCTTAGCCCTGCCCCACTAACATGGGGATTCATTTACTAGGCCTGATTTCATTTGCTTTGCTCCCCAAGGATAAGTAGTCACACAGAGAGGTCACTGACCATGGGAAGGCAGTCTCATTCAAGGGACCCACTGATGGGCAATCGGTCCAGGTTCCTCCACCACCCACCGGGGGTTAAGCTTCCTGGGTGGGACCACGGTCAAGACCTCTGAGCCTCACAGGCATTCCCTGAGAGTGCTGGAAAATCTGCATACGTTGGCACACTAATCCCTGTAAGCCCTGACTGGGTTTTGTTTGTTTTCTCTTCATCTGTGCAGTATCACTGGTCTTTGCAGTGCAGCGAGCAAGCTGAAGCAGTGCTGGGCTTGGGAGTGAATGGCTCAGGATCTTCAAGATGCAGATGATGTAATCACAGTGGTCTGAGACATTTTTGCTACATCTTTATTCCACTGAAATCCACAATTATGGTTGATTTTTCTTTGATTGAAGATATTCCAGAAAGATGGACTGCAATGGTAATTGCACCATTTTATCTTAAGATATGAATCTGAGACTGATCTCTCTGGTCTTACAAAATTACAGTCAACATGTTATTTTCTCCATTTGGGCATGAAACGTATATGCAACAGTGGTTGCTGCAATGTATATTTAGCCTTAACTTGTCAGAGCCATCAGTTAGAAAATATTCAAACCCCTCAACCTTTTTATTAATCAGGATTATGCACAAGAAAGTCTGTTGCAGAGTGTAAGTTTTAGTACACACTGTAATTCAATAGTAAAGATTTTTTTTTTTAATAATACGGATGTTTTCTTTCAGCTGCTGCATGGATGATTGTTTTTTCTGTCCAGTATTACTAGCATTATGGTTAGCCCTCTTCTACCACAGGATGACATTTTCCACCCTGGATAGGAATAACCTTCTTTTCAGAGCCTAGATATTATAGCCCAGTGAATTAAATTAAAGAAGTAAAACATTTTGCCACTGCAAAACATTAATATATTATTCTGGCTTCACATTGTCATGGTACCTGTGGGGTATGTTCAGTGTGATTTTTAGAAATCCCTCTAATGGCAGTAGAAGTTAGCCTTTTATTTTTTCTCCAGATCATTCCACAAAATACATTTAGTTCTCAAATTAGATAACTAACAAATTTAATTTTTTCATTTTATATGTTTATTCAGATGAAATGTTGGAACCCTTGGTCACTGGATTTTCAGGTTCTAAACAGAACTTCATTATGATTCCTTTGGATTTTTAAACATTTCATGCAGTTTTGTTGTTGAGTGAGGAAAGAAAGCCCAAAAAGAAGCCCAGAGAACCATTTCTTGGCTAATATAGGCTTCTTCAGAAGAAGGACAGAGAATTTTTAACAACCTAATTTTTTTTCTCAATAAAAGCAAAACAAGCAAAAAAATATTTCTAGTAAGTTATTAAAAATATCCAACATTTTTAAAACACTTTACTTTTACTGCCTCTGTTTGGATTACCACAGGCTAAGCCTTAATGAACCCTTCTACATAGTTATAATTTGTTGTCTGTTGGTATTTTTTAGTATCTGCTCACTATTCTTTTTTTCCTAAAAACATCACTGCTAGCAAAGTTCCTCTCTGCAGTAGTCCCAGAAAACAAACACAGCTGAAGTGAACACAGGACTTGTTTTAAGAAAAATATTTTCTAGGAATTATTTGCTGGGACTATCTCTTTTTAAAGACATTACATATATAAAATTGAGTAAGAAGTAAATGATGACACATTGGTGTAAGGATGAATGTAAACTCTGAGGGCAGAGTGACTTAAACCAGTACCTGCTGATGGCAGCATAAACAGACATTAGTAAACACTTGCCATGACCAATGGCCAAATAAATCAGATTACTCTGCAGTATATACGTTTCTAGAAATAGTTATTTTGGTGAATTTAAGGCACTTCAGATACTGATCTTACATTTCAGAGCAGTATGACTACTCGCTCATGTCAGAGAATTTAACTGCCTGGTCCTGCCTCTTCGGGCACAGCTTTTGGAATATTTTCGCATTGCTCCACAAACACAAGTCCACACTTAATTTTCCAATGGCTATTCTAGATTCCCATTTCCCTCCTGTGACTGGAGCAGCTCTAGGGATACTCAGGAAACACAGAGCTACTCCTGGTTGAAGAAGACCTGTCATTGACCATGAGAACTAAATATCCAGCCCTACGTGTTTCAAGAAAGGCAGTTTGACATCCATTTCGCATCCAGCTTCACCTACCTCTTGTAGCTTCCTCTCCCTCAGGAACAACTCCATTTCTCCTACCCTGTGGAAGGGTGGTCCATTTGTGGTTCCTTACTTTACCTGATGATGGAGACATCTGAATTCCTCTGTGTCCAGGATCAACAGCTGACACAACCATGACTACAGACTTCATCTTCTTGCCCATACCTACCCCACCTGTGGAAATCCAGGAGCTTGTGACTTCCTCAGTTTTCCCATGGCCAGGAAACACCAATGTAGTCCAAAGCATTCAGAAATATTAGCTCTTCCTCTCCCTTCTACACATCCTTCCATATTTTCCTACATTCTCCAGGATGAAGTTTGCTCTCCTCTACCTTCTCACATACAAGAGTTCAAAGAGTAAAGTAGGGAGTTTACTGTTCTTCTTAACACCCCAAATGATGACTGCTGCTATGGGGTGGCTCAGGTATCTGGGTCAGCACCACCAGCTGGATCTGCTGGCAGCCAACTCTGGGAAGACATAGCTGAAGTGGGCAGAATGAGGAATTATGACCAGTGACCTGCTTATCCTCTTAGTAAAGCACATTCCTGTAGGGAATAGGATTTTGCTCTTTTTAAAGTTGAGGAAGCTGCAGCCTAAGTGCTCCAGTGGTACAGCCATCATCCCAGCCAGAAGGCCTTGGTGGGAGGTGGAAGTGGGGGTGACAGACAGACAATCTTTGGGAAATGTGGACGTATCACACGCACACACTCCCCACCATGGTGACAAACAGAGGACGAGATCACTGTCAGTGTTACAAATGGTAGCTGACTTCAATTTAATGCTCACATTTTTCCTGAAAACTGGAGACGTGCCTCAGGCTCCTCTGCTTCAGAGACCTGGTAAATATTTAGGAGGCAGAGAGAGGGACCAGCCCCCTTTTAGTGCCCAGGACTTCTCCTGGGGACAAAGCCTCTGCCTGAGCAAAGTGCAAGGGTCTCCTGCAACATCCAGTGAAGAGCAAAGCTTGAGCCAGAGATGCGGTTTTGAACTGCGTCTCCTCCCTCTTGGTAACCAGCTGTAAGGCAGGAATAAACAACTCAAACCTTGGCAAACAAGGTTTAGCCTTAACTGCCACTGTGTCCCCAGGGGTTTGGAAGGTGCTGGTTGCAGGGAAGGTGCCAGACAGTAATTCCTGAGCATGAAGGATAAAACCTCCCGGGCAGCACCCACAAAGGGACATCTGCCTGCCCTTCCAGCAGCAGGCTTTTGTCAGCTGGGTGTTAATGGCCATCTTCACCTTAGCTGTCTGTCCAATGATGAGGTTAGAGCATTAACACTCAGACTGACACAGAAAAAGTCAGATGGAAACAGTACTTGGCCTTGCAGGCAGCCAGAACTCCCTCTCTCCACCACCTCCACCTCCCTCAGCCTCTCGCTCACATGTCTCCAGGCACACTTGCAGCCTCTGATCACTTTATTGATTCCATTGCTTGTTCTTTGCACAGATCTCTCTTACTTCCCCTACCTCTCTCTTTCTTCCCATCACCAATTCCTGACTATGTTAGTAGTACTAAACAAGCAGCACATCAAATGGTTTCGAAGCTTCCTCTGGCAAAACCATAAAATCTGCACTGGTAAAATATATATATATTTCTGTCCCAGATTCCCAATCTGTTTCCTTTAAATCCAATAAAATTTATATCATAGGGCTTAAGGGCAGAGAGCTTCATACGATTGAAACTGATTCAGTAAATGCAAAACATAAAAATAAAGTATTGGCATTTGGTATTCCTGTATTTCAATAGTGCTTTGATATTTCACTATGAAACTTAAACTGAGCTGGGGTTTTATGCATTCTTTCCCCCCCTCTTTTGTTCCCCCACTTTTTCCTTTGAATTTCATCTCTTTAATCACTGGACCATGGATCAGAAATTCTCACAACTTGTTTGTGGATGGCCAGAGTCTAAAGCAACAGCTTGTTTAGGAGTTACTTCACCATCTGTTCTTGCTTTTTCCATTAGATGGCTGGTTTTACACAGAGATTCATTTTATCGTTCTCTCTGTAGTGCATCATCTTGTTTCATTCACATACTCACACAATTGCTCACTTATCTTCCTGTTTGTGCACAGTACCTATTTGTACAGGGAGTGCACATACTTCAACAAGCAATATTCTCCACTTTCACCAGGACCACGTGTAACTCATGGGAGCCAGGGCTGAGATTTCCTAAAATTGTATAATAGATGCAAAGTTCTGGTGGCTGAAAGGGGCTGTTGTGATTATCTAGTCTGACTTTTGATATAACAAAGGCCATAAAACAACAAAGACCAAGAAACCATTCCTGAATCAAACAAAAACCCTTTGGCTGAGCTGGAAAATATTACACAGAGATCTACAGTTTGGGTAACCAACTACAGCTTTGGAGAAGTTGTTCCAGCAGACAAAGGTAGCTGGCCTCTTTTTGTGAAGAAAACCTCACTGACTTCTAAAGTTTCCCTTTGCAGACACTGATTTATACTCCCTTTGCACTGATAAAATCAAGACCTGTCTGATATCCAACATTTCTCCTCATAATGGATTCTGGGCATGCTGGTGGCCCCCAGAGGACAGAGAGACACCCAGGCTATCCTTCTGAGCAGCAGTGAGCTGTTGGAGTTGTTCCTCTTTCATCTGCAACCCTGCCCAGTTTCTGTCTGACAAAATAAATCGGTTGCATTGCTTTCAAATTTTGCTATAAAGCAGGTTTTGAAGACCTTATCAGCTCATACATTTCTGAACATTTCTCAGTCATAGTCCTGCAACAGACCTGCAAGAAACGGTGTTGCAAAATACTCTCAGTGCTGGGCTGAGGAAGCTTTTCCAGCACCAAGGTGAATCCCCTGATTCCTGCCGGTATCGCAGCAAGGCATGAGCTCTGCTGTCTGAAAGCAAGGACAGATGACCATGGGCATAGGTCACACACTTCTGATCACTTCAAACCCTTCACCTACATAGGAAGATGCAGGTTAGACTCCACACAACATGTGAAGTTGATCCCACCTCAGCAGAGAAAGTTGGAATAACTAACCTTTTGAAGTTTTTCCCAGCCCTGTTTCCCATGAGTCTAAAATACAATTAATTCACAAGGCTGTGTAGTTAATGTTTATTTTCCTACTATCACCTGCGTTCAGTGAGTAAAACATCTCCCTAAGGAAGGCAATTTCAAACAGCCATTTTAAATACATATTTAGATATACTAGAAAAATCTTTTATTTCCTCCAAAACCTGGGAATCTATACTAATATTATAATTTTTGATACCTTCTCTTTCAACATTTAATGTGATATAGTGACACCATTTCCATAAGTAAAACAACCACAAGCTGAGGGACTGACAACTCACAGCCTGAAAAATGAGAGATTGGAGCCATGCACTGCTGGGAGGGTGAATGGAGCTGGAGCATGGCAGGGTCAGCCAGTACTTTGCCCAGCCCTGGACTAAACAAGGGATTAGACATAAAAACCTGAATGGTTTTAGCTTTAGAAAAACTATTTTTGATACAACTGTTTATTTTATACTTGGTAAGATTTTCCACCCAAAAAGTGGTATTTGTCAATGAACTTTTTCCAGAACATCTAGTCTAGCTTCTCAATAAGGTCTTTGTAAGGGGAAGATTTGTGCTGTTCACAGAGGAAAGAAAAAAAAAAATTACAAAACTTTATCATTTCTTTTTCGTGATAATCCCTTTACATTCCTGGTTTATTCAATCTTATGAACTATTCTTGAAGTTATCAAGAACAGCACCTGGACTATGATTTCCTCTCCTGTGGAAATGAAAAGATGTGTTTCACCTTTTTTGTCATACTTGGTGGCTCATGGAATTTTTCAGGGTTTTATCTGATGTAGAGTTATTTTCAGAAATTAATTTTTTCATGTGTACAGAGACATCTTGCAATGGGAGTCTAAAAGAGACAGAATTCAACTGGAGTATCACAAATTCTGAAACATCCTGATGGCCAAATAGCTGACATCTGATTATTGAGAAGGAGCCCTGGGTACTTCAGCCTGTTCTCTGGGGCAACTGCCATTTTAAGTCGTATCATGCCTGTTTGCTAGTGCAAATTGCTTAACACATCCAACTCTTTTGAGATAGCAAGAAATCAGTTTGACAAGCATTCATTATTCTGAAATCACATTGAAGAGAATAACATTTGCAAAAAGTACCACAACTATTAAGGGAGAAGAACTTATATGAGGTATAACCTTACTGTGCAGAGGGTAACAGAAGCATTAATAGGAAAAACCTAAGTGGAAACACTTGACAAAATAAATTAAAGCACAGCTCTCCCCTGAAAAGTGACTAAAAATGGCATCCTAGGGTCCCATGTTTATTATGTGTTACCAAGTCCAGATCAGATTTGCTCAGTGTACAAATAGGGGGTGAAATTCTATCTGGGTTGAACTCAACTAGAGCTTTGCAGATTACTTCAATAGGGCCAGGATTTCATGTTAGGAAACTTTTTTTTCCTTTTTGAGCAGTCTGTGGAGACTTGACTTGGAAGATCACAAGACTGGTTGAAACATGAAACAGAAAAATCCTAAAAAATTTCAAAATTGTTTCCATTTTGTTGGGCTGAAAAGAGGCCAGTGTTTATCAAATATTTCTGTGTTTTATAGCTGAAGATTTTGCACATGGCATTTTTAATCAATATTCTTATCAAGGATATCACTGACATGTTTATTAGCATTCTTTTCTGCCAGAAACACAGAATTTGGATAAATGAAAAATCTAAATGATCATGTTGGCATTGATCTTGATATGCTTGTCAGTAAAAATGTCAAAAAAAAGCCATATCATGATGTGAAAAAGTCTACTTTTCTCTAATGATCTTTGTCTAGAGAAAAAGTCAGCTTTTGAAAGAGAGGAGAAGAGAATGGCTTTCCCAAAACACAGACTCGCATTCCCCAGTGGTTTGTGTATGTGGACTGGTTTTATGGGTGCCTGGGGTGATTTCTCAACCTGTAGCCCATGAAGGCTGGTGGCTGCTTGCCCTGAGTGCTTTAAGACATTGTAGAAGCCTGTAGAGAAGGACAGCCCACTGTGCTTCCCTCCTCTCTGGCACTGATGGGGTTGTGGATCAGGCTGGGGAAGGAAGTTTGTTTTGCCATTTCCCATGCTGTACTCTTTCTGTGGTTAAAAAGAGGCTCCAGACTCCAGAGCTGTCAATCTGACACATTTCACTAGCACTTAAAAACAATTTCAAAATCTATTAAAAAAATAAGATCCCAAACCCGCTGTATGTGAACAGACAACAGCAAGAGCCATATCAAGGGCTTTGATTGCAGGTGAGGCTGGCTGGAAAGAGTCAGTGCTGTGCGGATATTGCATTTTATTCTTGATAGCACAGGACCTCGCTGTGCTTCTGTCATGTTTAAGCTGTCTGTTTCCATCAGGGAAAGGTCTTACAAGCACAAAACACATGGGCAGCCTTTCAGCCCTGTTTCAAATTTCTGCAACACAATAAATCCGTTTGTTTTTATTTCTTCTTTCTGTAAACATTTCTCCATCTAACATAGTAACTGCTGTTTATACAGTGCAGTAAAAGCACAGGTCAGAGCACAATAAGATTATAGTCTTACTTCAATATGTCCAATCCACAATAAAATAAAACCTTACAAAATATCCAGAGGAACAGTTTGGGGTTCTCTTCGTATTAATGTATGTCGTATGGGAGGGTTGTATTGGGGCATAATATTTTCCACAGCTGTCAGGACTTATTTAAAAGGCAATATCCTTTTTCTGGGATTTTATTTAGGTTCTGTTTATACCATGTGTAGGATTGTTAATCCCATGATGTATGACTCAGTGGTGTATGATTACTTGAAGGTAATACGTACAAAATGAGCTAAATATTTTGGGATAGATCCTTGGTATTAAACACACTGGGCTCACAGCAGAGGGGCAGCATGACAATGAGGGGACGGAAACCTAACTGCAATCTGCTTTTGTGTCATGCACTTGGCCTAAAGGCAAACTACATCAGCCCTCCTCCAGGGCATTCCCCATTGTCTGTGGACCCTGTGCTCTCTTCCACAGGGAGGCTCAGATGCTTTGAAGGCCTTGAATCCTTTTCCACAGCTCTCTGTGCTACGTCCCCCTTGGAAGGAAGGTGCATTTATCCCACTGTCCTGGCTCTGTTCCATTCACTGGGGCATGCCTGAAGAGGCAGAAATCCTAAAAGGCCAGCTACCTCAACATTCATGGATGAGTTAACCAGGAAGGTCGATACAGCATTCTGGGGGCTATCTGACAAGAAATACAAAACGTATAGTATGTCTTCAGGTTTAAAGAATATGAAACATGGGTTCATTTCATGGACAGCATGAATGCACTGAGATGTGTTTTCAATCAGCTGAGACCTCTTTGACATGGAAAACAGAGGCTTACCTAAATCCACTGAGCTAAACTTGTCCCAGGTGTAACTTCATTGGCCTTACACCAGGAATGTGTTTGGCCTGGTGACTCCACAGGTACTTATTTTTGCCATTTAGTCAGGTTCTTTCCAAATGAATGGAAATGAAAGGACACATTAAAAGGCCATAAAGGAGCTGTACTATTAGGCTGCTAATTTTCTCGTACTTACTTTGTGTGTTTGGTAACCAGCTTGTTACAGAACTTGCAGAGACACCAATTTCAGTACTCCCAAACTCTGGGTACCCCTGGAAAAAGATGAGATACAAAGAAACATAGACTTTTTAAGGTGCCAACAAGCACCAGAGCGACAAGGTGCAACAAGGCCACAGCCTCATAAGTACTTAAGTGCCTGGAAAGAAGACAGACTCCCAAGGGGATTGTTTTACAGTGCCCACATGCCTGACTCACCCAGGTCATGCAGGGGTGGTTGAGATGGGAAGGAAGAGCTCAGACATCTGAGTAAGATGCCAAGCCAAGACGATTTAGCAGCTGAGATCCAGGTAAGAGTTTTCGACATTTTAATGCATAATATAGTCAGGTTTTGAAGGGTATAAAGTCTCTTGAAGGACAGGACCTGAAAAGGACTAAGCTGCTGGGTGCATCACCAGGAGGTATCAGTGTGAAATCTTGAAATCCCTGAGACCTTGGCTTATCCCAGCCCTGCAGTTACCTTGAATGATGCTTTTGAGCTCTGGACACCCCTTTGATCTTACACAGCTCACAGCTGCATAAAACCAACAGGAACAATGTGCACTGCTGTACAGTGTTCAAGGTCTCCTACCAAAAAGCACACTGAGAGATGTGCCTCACCAATACAAGGCTGCTCAGGAGGCTGGGAGGAGGCTCCAGCCCCAGCCTGGGGCAGCCAAGGACAAAGAGGCAACAGCAAAGCAGGAGGAGAGGAGACAGTCCCCATGGCAGAATGGTCCTGCTTTCCTTGAGATTTAGGAGGCCACCTGGAGAGATGCTGTGTGGGGGGCTGGAGGGTACAGTCCCCTGCATTGCTGCTTGTCCTTGCTGCAGGGTTGGTGCAGAGAGCAACATGGGGGCAGAAGCAGGGACAGCAGCTGGGAAGGGTTCATGAAATCCTGGGAGAGCCAGTATGGGACAGCATGGGATCAGGATACTCAGCTGTGTTTCCTCAGCATGAGGGAGTCAGGAAGAGTATGGGCTGTTTCACAGAAAATAGATGGGTTTGAGGCTCTTTCATCACTTAAAGTCAGATTGAAATGTTACATACCCCTAGGTAGAGACCTGAAACCTGATTAGAGGGAAAGGCTGGAAGGTATTCAGTGCTGCACGGCTGAGGTAGGCTGTATTTGTACATTCCCCAGGTGGAAACTCGTGTTCATGCTTTGCTCTTACCATGGAATCATGTATTAGTTTGGGTTGGAAGGCACCTTTGAGATCATCTAGTTCCAACCTACCTGCCATGGGCAGGGATAGTTTCCACCAAACCAAGTTGCTCCGAGCCCTGTCCAGCCTGGCCTTGGACACTTCCAGGGACGGGGCATCCACAGCTTCTCTGGGCAACCTGTGTCAGTGTCTGACCACGCTCAAAGTGAAGAATTTCTTCCTAATATCTGATTTAAATCTACTCTCTTTCAATTTTCTGCAACAATTAACTCTTTTCAAGTTCAAAGAGGCCATACAGGCACCACAGGTGAGGACAGGAGCTGAGAGGAGATTGTGAAGGACTGTGGGGAGAAGTGGGCAGATGTCCAGGACAGCGGACAGGGTGCGGCAGTACTTCCTAGGCTGAGCTAGGAAATCCAGGCAGTCGCTTCACTACCACACCTCTGCACACACGTACAGGCAGCGTTCCACCAGCAGTGCAAACAGCAGCCCTGGTTACAGCTGAGCAATGAAGGCTTTGATGGAAAACAGCTCTTAATGGGATGAATTGGGTAACCACAATTTTCCTCCCAACTGTCAGCATGAGACTTACTGGGCAGGGGAATGACTCTTACGGAGAGTGGCAGAGCTTTTCTCACACAGTGTGTTTAGCACAGCAAGATGCTACATGAGATGGTACTGAAGCATCTGTAGGTGAAATTCCAACCAGCACACATTGTGCTGGCCACTGGCAAATCAGGGGGCATCTACTGGTTCCTGACAAAACCCCTTCTTCCTTCTTATTCCCAAAAGTTACACC